>VZTL01077020.1:0-27415 GCA_013400535.1 Scopus umbretta | reverse complement strand
TCCTGAACAGGCCAAAGTCTGCTTTCTGGAAGTCCATGGTAGTCCATGGACTACCATGGTAGTCTCTGGTAGTCCATGGGCGCTAAGCCCAAGACAGCCTCTGACCACAACATCTCCCACCAGTCCTTCTCTGTTTGTAAACAGCACGTTTTTTGCTACATCCTTTCAGAACGCACTTAGTAAAACAAAAATTCAGTAAGTAGCAGTACTGGTATAGTTCCTAATTAATTCGTATACTCATAGAATCATCCAATAGTTTGGGTTGGAAGGGATCTTTAAAGGTCATCTAGTCCAAACCCCTGCAATGAGCAGGGACATCTTCAACTAGATCAGGTTGCTCAGAGCCCCGTCCAACCTGACCTTGAATGTTTCCAGGGATGGGGCAAGTATAAAATTGATGGAGGTCAATAAACTAGGTTTGGCAATACATGTGTTGCAAAAAAAAATTAATTTTAATGACAAATTGTAACGAAAGACAATGTTACAGGACTTTTGCCCACACTTTAGTGTGAATGAAGGAGATGTGCATAATGACCATCACAAGAGGAAGGAGGGTTTGATTCTGCATTGTGCAGGTGCAAAGCATAGTGCATGCACAAAAGAGTAAGTGGAGTGAAGCATGACCATTTGAAGACTACATTTTTTTTCAGGGATGCAATGACCAGTAAGTACATGAATTCTCTAACTGCTCTTATCTTTGGACCCTTTAACCTTAGTCCATTTGGTTTATGCTATTTTGTGTATCTAACAGTGTGGTTCAGCCACTAGTCTACTGATACGTCACAAGCGAGCACAGTACAGTTTGATTACTTCCTATGATACAACCAAGTTTTAATGTGAAGCCCTTTCGTACTGGATTGTGTTTTGTAGTGCTACAGCTTGTTAGGAGTAAAGCTAGTAGAAGGCCTTTTTTACAGGAGTCTTATCATTGCAACTTTTTTGTTTCAAACCTACACGACTATATTTTTGTTTATATGCTTCTAAACTGCTGTTTTAGAATGTATTACAGACTGGAAAGAGCTGGCATGGATTTATATTTTTGGGGTTTCGTTGTTTTTTTTTAAATGTGAATTTTATTTTCATTTAAATACATTGTGATTAAACTAGTTTTTTTAAAAAAGCTTTAAAACAATTACATTTTCTCAATTTGCTTTTTACATTGGAAAGCTGACCATGTACATTAAGTACTAACATTAATCTGCCATCAAGATCATATTGTTTAAACATTTGACATACGCCAGAGAGGTGGAGGGGGAAACAACAAGCAAATAAACTGTTTGTGCCAAAGAGCTGCATTTTACATTGACAAACAACATTGGTCTCTTAGCCCAAATGTAATTATAAAAGAGCTGAACTTAATAAAGCATGTAGTATTTTCATTTTAATCTGTAAAACAAAAATGCACTGCTTAGGGGAAACATTCAGGGAAGGTGGAAGTAGCTAAACATAGACGTAAATAATTGCATAGTCATGAATAAAATAACTTTCATGCAGGTTTAGTGGTCAGTTGTTAAACCCTGGGCTAATAATTTAGGAGAAGGGTTGAAGTCTAGTTTCTATAATGTAGTAAAGTAGTGTTTCTGGCTATTGAAGATCATTGATTCTACTTAGTAATTGTTCTTTTGAATTGAAATGTGATCCTTTCTGGACTCAGTAACACTTTAATTTTACTTGAATTTGGCCCAAAAGGAAGATTGGAGTCTAAAAAATTAGTCTCGTCCTTTTAAACCAAAATAAATTTTGGCTGTCAGAAAGAGCTTTTGTACAGTTAACATTATTTTTTCTGTATACTTCTGTTACTAAACAGTTTTTTATTTCAAATGGCAATAATTGTATTTCCAAATATGGTTTCAGTTGTGTGGGTCTGAAGAATTGAGAACTAAAATACATGAATGCTATGCACAGAGGACTATAACCTGCAGCATCCATTTATATTTGAAGAGCTGGATTGTGCTCTTCTGTGTGTACTTGGTTGAGTAATTTTGTCTGCATAGGACATCTAAGCAAGATGATCTGGTCTTGTTTGGATCACAGGTTTTGTCTTGGTCACATCTGTAATAACTTCATTAGAACTAATTTGGGAAGGATAGAGCCTTGTTATGGGAAGGCAAGTAACCTGAAAGGTTGAGCTTAATGTCTAAAAAAATAACTGTAAATCAGTTCATTCTTTCTTGCAATTTTCTGATACTGGCATACCCCATAGGGGAAAAGCCAAGAAGCTAGTTGAGTCAGGATTAGCTTTGTTCTAACTGTAATCCAGCAGATATTTCTGTTGTTTTTCAGAAAACATCTGCTAAGCAAATGTCAGGAGACCTAGCAGTTTGAAAGGTGTCATTCTCCTCCTACCTCTGACCCCCCGTTGTTTTGAACAGCAAGAACTCTGGTTTCAAATTGATCAGTTGAAGAGTCCATCCTGCAAAGTTCATGAGAGATCTTCTTCCAGGAATGTTTGTTTGAAATGCATACGTTTTGAGGGTGGAAGATAACCTGTCCCTCTATAATTCTATTATTAAATAAGAAGTGGCGATTATTTCTTGAGATTTTTTGGTGTGTTGGTGACCAGCTAAGCATCCTTTCACAGTGATGTGCAAATTGTAGTCCTGCTGATTTCAAGTTAGCTGAGTTAGTGCGATGGGACCTTTTAGATAATTAAGGCTGGCATGGCAAAGGACAACAGTCTCTGTTCATGTTTTTCCATGTCAAACCCCAATAATGTTCAACATGATATCACACTTTGTTACAGCAACTTTAGGATTGTTGCCTTTACCAGCCATACTTACCCCAAGTGCAAATGTTCTCATGAGCTTGCATAAGCAGTGAACCTTTTTCATCCTCAACTAGTGGAATTAGTATTATTCAAGATGATCTGAATTCATTTAATGTTGTGAAATGCAATATCCGTTTTGCAAAGTAGGAACACTTTCTATGCAATTTTGGCATTGTATTTCAAACCCATACTAAACCTCAATTTTTGTACAATGTGTTTGCCATACCTGTATATTAAACTAGAACTATCCAGTTATTAATAATTTTGCATGGTGGCACATGTAGAGTTTTTTAATATTTATTCCTTCCCTGCCTTCTGATGAAAAAAGAACCTTTCATCCACATTAACAAAAAGCATATCTGCATCAGAATGTCTGCTTTTTAATTAAAATATTCAGTTTAATTTGTGTAGCTCTGGCATTTATGAGAGACACAAGTGACACTGATTGAAGCAAGTATCTGATTCAAATTGAAGATTTGAATATCCTAGATGCTTCTGACTGTAAAAGCCAGGCATTGCATATGGCTTTTATACGCTTGATGCCAGTGTTCTGACCATCAGAATGCAGAAAGTGGAAGAGTCACGGTTGGTTTCCCCACCCCCTGCTATAATCTTTCTCCTTGCTCCCCCAAAATATATCTTAAGCAGAAGTACTGCTGCAACTAATACATCACTGTAAAGCAATATCTTAATATGTCTCATTTACTTGCTTAACAAAAATGTCAGCACAAGTTTATATGAATCACTTACAAAATTATTCTGCATGTATATGGAGAGTGTGAGACATACAAATTAGAAAGCAGATTTATAAAATGAGAACTGAGGCAACTGGCATTTTCTTGTCACATTGAAGTCTCCTAATTCAGAGTCACTCAGCACTATATGGAGTTAAATCCCTTTTTTGGTGTTGGCAATATAGCATTTTCATTCTTCAGTGAAATTTCGAATGCATCTTTCAACTAGTACAGAATTAGCTTGTCTTTGTGTGTGTATAGGCGTTGGGATGATATATAGTCTGTTTTCCCCCTCTGTCCCATTTGCTGACTACAAAAGAACATAATGTCTCAGTGGCTGGTTTGATACCGTAAAAAAGAAAACCTAGAGTTGTACTGGCACTACAGTAAATTTGAAGGGAAGGTGCTCTTTGTTTGTATCTTGACCTGCATGGCTTAGTAGTGGTTTCTTCTGGTATATGTTGTCACTGTTGTCTGTATGGTACTTGGGCTGCAGGAGATACTCCTGTGCTGTGTTGGCTTCTTACAGAAAGGCTAGCTTAAAAGTTCGGAGCAGTACTGCAGTCACTGCAGTACATTTCCTTTTCATTTGTATTGCTACCAGTTTTTGTGTGATTATGTGGTGTATTAGATTACTGATATAATGCTGACAAAAGGTATCCCTTGTTTCCTTGATGCAGTTCAGGCAAGGGGAAAAAAAGAAAAATGCAAACAAACCCCAAACATGGGCATTGTTATGCTGGACAGCAGAACTACAGGTTTCTGCATCTGTTATGGTTGTAGAAAAAATCTTCATCACATACTTGAATCTAAGAGCTAAAGAAATCTGGAGAACTGCAGAATTTTCTTTTCTCAAACTTAATTTTCATGTGTTTTTTTTTTTTTTTCTTTTCTCCAATGCTTTGGCAACACTTTCACACATATCCGGCTACTAACTGCAAGACCTTGCTTTTCTTGTGTAAATAAAGTGGATTTCACCTTGAAATAGCGAACTCATTAACTATTTTGTTTGTCTGTTTAGGAAAGTGCATGCTTCTAAGGTTTCTTTTTAATTCAACTTCTTTAACATCAAATTAGCAAAAATAAAAGGTACATTAAAATCATTAGAGAGAGTTCCTGCTTTTACGTGAGCTCAATTTTCTCCTGTGCTAAGTCTCCTGAGATCTGTAGACAGTCAGTGCCAAGATAACATTGGCACCATTTTCTTATTGCCATGGTGATCTTCAGCTCTGCTGAATACTCAAGGGAAACTATGGTATTTTAAAGCAAGTAGAATTTTGGTAATTAAAAAGGCTGGAAGGAATAATCTTTCTAAATTTCGCCAGCTTGGGTAAATAAGGATAATGAATTATGTCTGAATAGGAAAGTTATTAGTCTGCTTTACTTGATTAGTACAGAATAATAGTCAACGAAAAAGACACTGAGAGTCAGAGGGGAGGCAGGTAGTGTCTCCAGTGTACCATCAGTGTTCAGAGTCTCTGAACTGAGATCTTCAGCAATTTTCCCCACAAGAGCGCCAGGAAGCAGCTGTGGCTGCCTGCACAGAAACAACGCTCCCCTTTGTTGGAGGGTGACTGGCAAGAGGGCTGCCGTCCTGCTCCTCTTGTCCGTCATCTGCACGAGGAATTAAGGACAGGAATGCGTTCCAGAAGATTTTCCAATTAAGGCTATTGATTGAAAGTTGGACTCCTCCTTTGTATCCAGTATATCAAATAGAGATTTTATACATTACTGAAGGCAGCGAATTTTTCAGACTTTTCATCGTTTTCTCTGCGGTGGCCTATTTTTCAGCTTTGTACAGTTACAGCATGAGTCAGCACTTGGGTTTTTTTTATGATGTTCTCAGATATTCCCTCTGCCTTTTTTTTTTTTTGTCCTTTCTCTTTTATGACCTTTTCGAGCACACCAATCAGTGCACAAAGGCAGTGTAAAGCATGCTGACAGGAAGGACAGTGAGATACCTGCTATGCTAATATGTTTGCTTTGTTGGGTTTTTTTAAATAGTTATGAAATCTTTGTACTCATATGATTCCAACCCATTATTTCAGATCAAATTTAGCCCTTCAGCCATAGTAGCTATTTTTGCAAAGCTGTGTATTGTCTTTAATGTTTGTGTAAAATACGCTTTTGCAAGCAAATAAGCATTTAAAGTGGAACTTAAATTGTTTTCTGTTAAACTTCTTGGATGTTTTGTCAAAAAATACAAATGGTTATGTCAATTCTTTTTAACTGTTCTATCCATATGTGTTTGCTCATTTTTATTTGTCATAAGTTATCTCTTAATGCTGCTTGTGATTTGGAGGCAGGGGGACATTTTGAAATACTTCTTTCA
Source organism: Scopus umbretta (assembly GCA_013400535.1). Taxonomy (NCBI): domain Eukaryota; kingdom Metazoa; phylum Chordata; class Aves; order Pelecaniformes; family Scopidae; genus Scopus; species Scopus umbretta. The sequence goes on along the minus strand of VZTL01077020.1, from coordinate 21,582 downwards.
TAATATATGAAATTTAACTTTTTTAAGTTGCAAAGTAGAAAAAGAAAGTGGGATTCTTCTTCAGTTCAATCATGCCACATCTGAAAGACCCCCATTTTGCTTATTAAATGTTAAAAGAGATTTCAGTCTATTTTGTATGTTGAAAATCACTTTCCTTATCAAGCCAAATTTTAAGGCTTGCTGAAGCAGAGCTCCCACTACTCTGGTGACTTAGAAATGTATAAATGCAGTTACTGCAAAATGGGATCAGTATGCATATTACTTTTCATAGTAGTTTAAAAACTTTAGGTGATCCTAGCTGGAGTGGTGCATGCTGCCGCTCTAAAAGGAAATTCCTTTTTGAGCATGTGAAGCAGGGAACATAGAGCCATGTTTGAGCAAGTCATTGCTGAATCACTCTTTGAGATAACTCTTGGGTCTCTCCTCCCTGCAGTTCCGTGTTGATACTGGGAGGTAGATTGTGAACAAAAACAGATTTGAAAGGTTTGGGATTAAAACGGAAGTTTGTGTTTGGTGTCAAATGGGTTCATGGATATTCACTGGTTTCTGTTTCTATATGTGTCAATACAAATAGCTGTATTCAGGGAATAGGCTATTACTTCCTTCAGTGATCTTCATATGAAGCTGTGGAACAGCATCGCTACTGTGGAAGCAAAGGCTTGGCAGCTTTGCATGCTCTCTAGCACAGTGAGATAATGAAGAAAAACATTGCCTTTCTGGGGGGAATACAAAGCAGGTGTTGTGCATGTGTACGTACACCCACCCTTTATCCCCCAGTTCATCTGTAATCCTCCTGATTCGCATTGGACGCTATTGCCTGATCCTGTTCTGTGCCAATGTGTGTAACAACACAATTTCACTTTTGGAGAGGTAGGTGGATTTGGACAGCTCTGTATCAATTCCTGAGGACACCGAGTAACTTTCCCCAAATGGTTCAGTCTCTAATTAGTGGGCACAGAGCCTTGCCAAGAAATGTATTTCTGGCAGAGCTCCACTTTCACTGGGTGGGTCAGGATTTTCCTGACTATTATTACTGTACTTCATATGTGGTTGATTTTATTCAGCAGAGTGTAATCCTCTAGTTTGCTTGGGTTTTGTATTAGTGTAAGTAAAATTAATCTTTGGTGGGGTAATCTTGTCAAGTTTTTGTGTTTGGTTTGTGGGCTTTTCAGTTTGTTTTTTCTTTTGTTTTATGTATTTCAAAATGTTTTAATGAAAGCAGCCACTTAGGTAGATTAGAAACATGCCAGTTTCTCTAATTACATGACATACTTCTTTATTATTTAAAGACCATAGTCTAACCATGCACTAAATTTACCTTCCTTTAAAAAGGATAAACCTGTTACCTGGCTCTGAGCAAGGATTACAGTAAATAAATAAGCAAAAGTCTCTGTCTAGTTATTTTTAACTTAACTATACTTCTTTTCTTCTTATTTCAGTTCAAGATGAGATGAGAACTGCAAATAGCCTAAATTAGTCTGTAGCATTTATATCTTGTTAAGTTTCCTGCTTTGGAAAATATGCAGGAAAATGATTATACGTGGTATTCATCTAGAGGCTGATGAGTTTGTTATAATTATGAAGGTAGATGTAATGAGATGAAAACATCTCTTTCTTTAGGCTCTCTGAGGAATTCCTTCTCTCCATATTGCTGTTGGGTTAACTGTTTTCTAACCAAAGAGTTCTTCAGCATTTACTTCTGATATTTTGGGGAGTTTCCTCAATTACTGTGTAGGAGATTGATTGGCAGCTCTGGTGTTAGCATTTATAGGTGATAACTAATTAAATTCTACATGCACATGGGTGGATAATAAAGACCCTTTCACATCTCATTTATTAAGACAAATCTCCAGTGTAATTATCATTTTACCATTATTTAGTGTGCTTAATAACTCTTCTTTGTCTGTTGAATATGTCCTTCTAAAATATAGACTGAACTGTGATAAAAGTGTATCTCAACTCTTCATCTTGTACGAAGTTACATTAGTATTTTTAGGTTGGGTTTGTGCTTACTTTTCTCTTTCAGAAAGTAATTTTTTTGTTGTTTCAGCTTGAAGTTTTTCAAATGCGGCAATTCCTAGACAGTCTTGAAATATTTAATAGGCAATATGAAGCATTTAACTGAGGAAACTGGAAGATATACATGGGCTCAATTTATCACTTCCTGTACAGGGAATAGTGTTAGCAAGGAATCTGTGAGAGTGAGACTATGCATATCTAGTATTTGATAGGGAATGCTGAAAGAGTTTCCTTGATAACAGTGTAAAAGTAGATTAGAAAGTGCTCTTTTTTGTTGTTTTGATGCTGATAATTTTTGTTTGTGTGATAATAATTTTTTAAAGCTCCCACATTCTTTATTACTTCTCACTGTGAATAGGTAATAATTTTGCTGATTGATACTGTATGCAACCATGAAACTTAAGTTATTTTAGGGTTGTTCTCAAGTCAAATTTCAAACACTTTAACTTTTAGACCTTGAATTGCTGCTGTTCTGTCTCCAAAGTCCTCCTTTCATCAAGGATTCTGTCTGTATGTTTTTTTCATGTGCAGTTATTTATGTGTTAGTAATGTGTATGTGTATGTTTATATACAGTTGTCCAAATGTAATCTGTGCAAGTGCTTATGTTTGGAAACTAGTTATGGTGCCCAGTTTTATTTTATTTTATTTTATTTTCACCTGAGGAGAGATCTGGAGAGATTAAGCTGAGACTGGCAAAAGCTTTCCATCATTGTGGTTGATCAACTTCAAACATTTTTGATAGGGTCTGCATATATATGTCTATAAATTAGGGAGATGTATATACATAGTCATACCTACATCCTGAATACACAGTTTCATTAGTCTTTGCTGCAGTTAGATTTTTGCAGTTTCCACCTGTCAGTGTTTTTATTTTCCCATTTCCAGTTTTTTTCCCCCCATGCTGCTTCTAAAGTCTTTTCATTTAAGCTCAGCTGCTTTCTTATTTTTTATTTTCTGGGCATCCACAACTTAAAGTGCAGCAGAACGGATATTCTTCCTTTCTGTCCCATGCCTATTGTTACCATAGTTTCACAAAGGTTTGGTTGACTTTGATGTGGTGATACCAATTTCTAAAGGAACACAGGGTTTGGGGATATCTTTCTGCTATTCTTTTGTACATCTCTACTGTACCTGTACAAGTGGTAATTTCTGGAGTCTCATACATTGTCTGTTTTGGTATGAACTTTTATAACAGCAGAAGTTCCACCCACAGTTGCAGGATGAGTCTCTCTTTGTCTCATGTAGAGGTATTCAAGATTTCAACAGAAGAAACAGCATGAGTTCGTCGTTCACAAGAAATTGTATTTTCCCATAACTGTGTTCCTAGATGCTACTGTTGCGTATTTCTGAAGCTTCCCAGAAATTTGACGTAGAATAAAATGTTTTTAACAATCTCAACTATGTAGCTATTTAGTCATTATTTACCTGCTATGCTTATAGTAAGGCCAAACCACAGTTTGCAGCCAAACAAAGGCCTTCTGGCAGAGAAGGCATGTTTACATTTTTCACAGCAAGTTGAAATCACTACCTGATCCAATTTTTTTTTAAAGAAATGGTCAGAAGAAAAGCAGGAGACCTTTAAAGAGAGACTAGTCAAATGTCCTGGTAGGTTTTTAACATGTTTTATATGAGACAGCCATTCTTGGGCTAGGTCAATTTCTAAATAAAATACAACCAATAACTACCTTTTTTGGTTTCTTGACTTTTCCAACATCCCTTTTCCTTAATCCTAGATTCTCTCTTGATGTGAAGTGACGATATGCAGATACGCCATAGAAGAAGGGAGAGAGTAGTTTTTCTATGGTCACTAAAACAGTAAATGTGTGTTTACTTTACAGTCATGGAATAAGTGTCCACTCGAGTTAGAGATAATGCATCTACAGTATGTGAAGGTTTTATCGAACAACTCAGTGGTGCTCACAGTTTAGGATGTAAGTAAGAGCACTGAGAGTGACTTTGTAGTAGCAGAGGTTTACTAAGCTGCTGTCAGTTCATCTGGGGCTCTGGAGGAAAAAAGGATGTAGCATCAATGTTTGTGAACTAGACTCTTTATTTCATCTTTGCAATCCTTGAAAACAAAAATAATTGCCAATGGGATTGGGGTGGATGTAGATGTGAGAGTAACTTTGTGCAGGGCTGCCTACACCATTCAGGCTTTAGTAGTAGGCAAAAGATTAGTGTGGTTTGATTTATCTCATTTTCTGTTATTACAGCTACTTGCTGCCTGTGTATCTTACGGCTTTTTACCTTAATTTTTTTTTTCTTACACGCTTTGGGTTTTGTCAGTAAATACTCAAGATTTAGGATGGAGTTCTAGGCAAGTGTGTGTGTCTGCCAGTTTGCATTCTGCCTCCTGGACAAACTTGTGTTATGTTTCTTTAAGTGGTAGGAATGATATGACTTACCTATTGCATCTGTAAAAGACTTTTTTTTCAGTAAGCTGTTACTTCAGAAATGCCTTTGGTATAATTTTTCTCTCCCATTTTGCATTGAGGTCACCAACTAAGTTCTTTAAATTCCTTGGTTGATGAAAACCAGGTTTTTATATAAGTGACTGAAGATATAGATAACTTGTTTTGTAACATGCAGAAACATCTAAATCCCATTAGTGTGTTTATATTTTTGAGTGTTGGCATAAACAAATGGATTTTTTTTTTTTTTTTTAAAAAGCATACTTAAGAATTAGAGGCTGCTCTACTGCAAAAAAATCTTGTAATATGCTCCTAGATGACAATTAGCGAAGAAACAGTTACCCATTCTCTACATTTTATATGGTAGAGAGTAAAGGTTCTACTTTTCTCTGTATTTATCTTTTGTTTTGGAAACTTCGTTTACTCAAAATTTCATGATACACAGACATATTTTGTAGATTTATCACTTTGATCTTTTAATTATTGTTCCATGCTGTGTTGTCTTTGTATTTTAAGGTGTTCTGTTGGCAAAAGTCCTTGGATTATTAAATAATTCTTAAATTAAGTCTGTCTTGTGAGAACCTGACAAGCAGGGATTTACAGTAAGTCTGCATTTCTGAAACTCCAAATTTGTTAGCTAGCTGTGCAACTTTTGCTTCAATGTGGTTTTATATTTTAATTTAGTATTTGGTAATAAGGACTTTTTGCAAGAACTTTTAAGGACTGCTTAAAATAAACTAAATGCCGTGAAGACCAGGCCATTCACATAGTCAGTAAAGATGAAAATTTCATTGGAGAGTTCTCCTGTCCCTGCCAAAGTGACCTTGGTTGGTGGAAAGATGACAGAGTGCTTTCCTGGCTATGCCTGACAGCAGTGCGATAGCAGCACATTTGACAAATCACTCACATTAAAATGGGGGGCACTTTCGGCAGCATTGGCGTCCCTATCCATCAGTCCTGATTACTACACAAACGTCAGCCATGGCACAGAGCACATTTGTCAGAGGGAGTAAAAAGCAGTTGTTAGTAAGAGCACTACCTGTCATACTAATGGACTAAAGCTTGCTACGTTGTGACTTGCAGGAGCCAGCAGATTTGCAAAATGGCTTGACCAGTACTTTGAGAAAACATTTCTGTTTGCGAAGTGCAGTGGGATAATTAAACAGGGAGAATTACAAACTTTGGATACGGATGATTGAAAAGTTTCTTGAATGCTTTGGCTACCTGAAGCATGTTTGGGAGACTGTATTCTATAGAATGCTAGTGCAGTAGGAAATCAAAATGCATATTGTAAAAATTCTTTGAAGTGCCCAGTTCAGGTGGTTTGTGGGTTTTTTATGCTAATGGAGATACTATATAATAGTAATTCATTTGAAAATGTAAGTAATTGAAGAATTGGATATGGATTGATATTTTCAGTCATAACTACTTTTTCTTGCATCTTTCACCCATCTTTCTTGAGGGTTATATATATAAGTTCAACCATTGGAAAGTAAGAAACTTTATCGTAAAAGGCAGATTTCTTTATCATAAAAGAGAAAGTAAATATGGAACTGATTTATTTCATTGGAAATAAAGGTCTACCTTAATTTACAGTGCTTGCTTAATTTTGTCAAAGAAAGATGTCATTAATACTTATTTCTGTAATTCAACTTCAGATATGAGCCTGTGGTGCTTCATTTTTCAGCTTTAGTCTTGACTATAAGAATGTCCATAATCCATAAGTTAGTTTATGAATACTTTTAAACCAACTGAGCAGTATAGCGATTTTTTCATATCTTGGTCACATGTATAGTTCTGTAGTCTAAGAAGTGGAAGACTAGGAGAACATTTACTGAAAATTTCTTTTATCATATAAAGTAGAACAATTTTCTCTGATTGTTGATGTGACTGTGGTTTGCTTTTATTTGGTTTTACTATTCTGTATAATTCATAAAGGATAAAACCTCTGAAGATCTCTGTATAATAATTAAGGAATGCTACAGAAAGATCATAATTTTATAGTAAATTAAATCACTGTAAATGGTGATTTCTCTACTGACCAACTGATTTTATCCTTATTGAAGAGAGTAGGCCTATCCCATAAAAAAACAGCAGAACTCTGGTATGACCTGTATTGTAAAACTGCCATTCCTAAGAGCTTATTAGAATTATACTGCTTTTCACTCACTCATTAGTCAGTATTCAGTGGATAATAGATTTAATTATTTTAGATAGTGGAGGTTTATTAAAACTCTGATTCTTCTATTCTTCCTAATGTAAAACTCTAAAGAAAGTTAGTTTGTTTATATATATATATATAATGTCAGCTCAGTTTAGATTTCTGATACCAAGTTTCTGCTTGTTGTGCTCAGTTCTACATTATATTCTCAAAAATGAGTTGTTAAAATGGAATCACTTGCATGGCTGTAGTCATGCTACATCTCTAACTGTAAATCTTTCGAAAGTTTTAGCAAATAGGTATTTAAAAATCACATTTGTCTTCCATTTAAAGAAGATATTATGCAATGCCAGGAAAAATACTGCTAATATTCTACAATGTAGTTTTTGCTTATGTGAACTGTTGGTCCTTCAATTACTGTAATATGAGTGACAACAGAGCCCATCTGACAGAGCTACTGAACATTCTAAGCTAATAACTAGTAGTGGTTATATAAGAGACATTTTAACATAAAATATTGTTACTATTTCAAATCTAGGTCATGGAATCATGGAAGATTCTTTTTTAGAAGTTCAGAAGTAAATATTTCACCACCTATGACTGTATGTTAAGTGTCCACATCCTTATGAACCTCTGTTGCACAGCTTTAATACAAAATAACTGACTTTTAAAATTCCAGATATATATATGAATGAATGTTGTGAAACTTAAATATATTGTAAAGGTTTTTTCTCATAATAAATAGGAATAATTTTACTTTCATCAGATAATCATAATTTCTGCCCTGGTAAAGAGAAACTGAGCTATTTATTTTCACCAGTAAAATCTTCTGTGTTTTGGTGAGCTTGAAGTTGAATACAGGCCCTCCTTGTCATTTTATGGTTTTATCAGAATCTCTATTTTGAAGATGGGCAAGTAAGAAAATTTTTTTTTCTCAGTTTATAGAATTCTAAACATAGAATTATCTTGCTCACAGGAAATAGAGAATCTTTTTGGGGAAAAAAAAAAATCCAGAAATAGTGAGTCATTTAAGTTCAACCATGTTTACATTTGAACTGTTTGGGGTTTTTTTGAGAATCAGTATTTTATAAATTTGGTAATGCCAATACTGCTTTCAACACAGCTTTTTCTGTAGAAGAATTTCTACTGCAGATTTCAAACCTGTCGTCATGACTTGAAAAAGAATGCAAAATACGTGATAGAGACTACCTCACGGTGAATGAATAAAATAATATTGCAACTAAGAAATCTCAAAAGCCATCAATTGCTAATTTATTTGCCCATGTGGAGCTTTTGTGATATGTTGGGGGGGGGTGTCAGAAGTTTCACCTCACAGTTATCCTACCCTAATTATTATCAATTTAAACAACAAAGCCTTTTTCTGAGCACTGTAGATGCTAACAAAAAGTTAGCCTGGCGGAAAGCTGTGTTCAATTTTTCAGTTGCACATAGGTTCTTGTATGGGAAGCTTTCTTAGGTATTAGTTTTCTTTCTGTGGATGGTTAAACTTGCATTCGTCAGGAAAGAGAAAAGGAAATTCATCTGAAGTAGGAAAGACATTAGTATTTCTGTGGGTCTCCTTGGGATACTTTTGACTTTGTATTGTGGATTAGAAGCTCAGTATACAGAAATAATTATATAAACTGGTCCAGCTGACTGACATCTTTGAACGAATATTCACATGTAATTGATTGTTGTGTATGCTTTCTGTTTTGAATGTAAACTTCTCTTCTGCTAAATAGAAATTATCCATTTCTTACATTGCAGAATGAACTGGGAGATCTCTCACCCTTCCTCCAGTAATTTCAATTATATTTAAAGCATTTGATGCAATGCAGAATTTCCTACCAAGTTGAAACAATGGGGATATAAGTTTGAAATGTGGACATTCTTCTTTGTGATGTCTATTTAAATAAAACCAAAACACCTCTTGGATTATTAGTAAATGCGTCAGTTGTGTTACCGGGGGACATCATTGCTTTATTTCTTTATAATTTTCCTGCTTTGGGAAGTATTAGCATGTTTATTTTCACTGTCTTACTTAAATTAAGAATGGATTACTACAATCAAATATTTTCTTAAAAATATAATTGTAGTGTGTTTCAAAATGTAACGCTAACTCTGGTTTTACTTACTGAGATTCCATTGAAATACAGTGTTCTAAGTCTTTCTTACATCTGCAAATGTGTGGTAGTAATTTTGTACCAAAACATCCAAACAGCTTTTTTGTGTGTTTGTTTTACTGGAAGGATCCTGTTAAAATTAGATCTTACTGGTGAAAAGTGATTACTTAAGATTATTTTGAACCTATGAAATTAAGTGAAAGATTATCTAGATACTTTGTATTTCTCATTTTAATATATCCTGGTATGCATGAAAATGTTGATTTCTGTGCTTTTGTATTGATAAAGCAGTGGCTTGATAAGATAAACATTCCTTCCATTATCATGGCTTTATTGCTCTGCCATTTCTTTTTTTTTTCTTCTGAGTGGATGTAATCAGTTGTGTCTGTATTTACGTTAACAAATGTAAGCCATGTTTAGCTCAGCAAGCTTGATAAAGAATGTTTCTAAATGTTACTTATTATTGGAATTTGCACACAACCAAGAACATACAACATATAACATTCAATAAGCTAATCAAAATCTGCAGTTAGCTCTTTGAATTTGATCTTCTTCCAAAACAGAGTGAGAGTCAGCTTGTTTTTAAATTTTCTGGAAAATTGAAATTTCCGTAATATTTCTCTGCTCAAAACACACCAGTTTGGGTAAGAAATTAAATTCCCAACAGTTTCATGACTACTCAGCATGAACCCTGAGCAGTCTGTCAGGTTCTCAGCTCAGCTGGTGCCCTAAGAAGGTAAGGTGCAGTTTGAAACCTGTAGGCATTTTCTGGAGTTTTTCTCTCGTAAGGCAGCATGGAACAATTTGTAAGGCAAGTTCTGGCAGGCTGTTGTGGAATCTGTTGAAAATAATGAACTGTGACAGCTGGGTTTTCCAACTAACTCTAATCTTCACCAGTGAACTCCTCTAACAATATTTTTACTACATTCCACTGCATATTGGAGTACAATTACGGGGATATATGAGGAACGGCTAACTTAATGATTGCTCCGTGGACTGTTAAAGAAGCCCTGAGGTTTATAGATTATAGGATCATTATGTCTCAGAAGTTAATAAGGGAGGGGTGTGGTCAACAGACCATTTCAAAGGCTTTTAAAGTGAGTTCAGTAGTGCAGCAAGGAAACACGATGGTAGGCTACACTTTGAACTTCGTTAATGTCAGCTATTCATATGGCAGAATGGGAGTAGAGCTATACGAAACTGGTAACTGGGAATACTATGTAAAATAGTGGGATACTTAGAACTTTTCTGCTACAGTAGTGGAAGCAATCTTTTCAGGTACAAACCTTTGTTTTAATGAAGCTGTACTTAATCTGATTATTGAATTATTTATTCCAGAGTATTTTCTTTATACATAGTTTATGGATATTGTCACTTGCATACTTCATCCCAGTTTTGCATGTGCCTTACGTATTTGCATAGTCTTCATAGAATGCAAATAAGATCATCCATTTGCACAGGGTGTATATGGATAAATATGTTCTTTCATTAAAATTCTATCTCTGGCACAACCAGCGATACTGTGCTAAAACGAGAGAGACTATGCTCATTCAAATGTCAAAACTGGAGAATTAGGCCTTAGCTGATCTTCCTTATGCTGAATCCATACATGTGTCTGCTTTTTCAGACTTTTCTATTTATATTAAAATTTCAAGGAGACAGAAGATACTGAATGTGTCAGAGTTCACTGCTAAAAATCGATATTTTGTAGAGGACAAGCCCTTTTTTCAATATACTATGTTTTGAACAAACATTAGTAGAAGCATAAAAATTTGCACGCTTCTGATTTGTACATAACTTTGATGTTTCCTTGAAAGGAAGGTCCCTTTCTTGGAGGTCTCATTATTTACCTTGCTAGTGTACTTCTCTTTTTGTAATAAGGTGCTTGAAAATAGTGAAACAATAGTCTCTGTATGAGTTCGACTCTTCTTTAAGTTTTGATGAAAAATACTGCTTGCTTATGTACAGAATTTCATGCTGTCTTCAAAATATTCCATAAAGGACTATTAAAGCTGATAGGAAAAACACATGAGATATTCCAACCAACAAGTATGTTCTCTAAACTATTTACATACTTGTTCTTAGTAACATTACATTAGTTTGCCATTTCTTACAACAGTGTACGTTTATACTTTATGAACATGGTGAGTTAGGGAAGTTGATAATGCTTTCTTTTTCTTGTACAGGTTGACCTACCTGATTAGATAATAGTAAGATATTACTTCAAGGGGGAAAAAAGATAAATGCTTTATTTATCTGTATTTTAAAATTTATTTGTATGAAGGAATTTTTTCAATAAATTCAGTGACAATTCTGCTCAATTTTATACATTCCAATTCAAGCCTTATAGTACATTTTGTTAAAAAAAAAAAGGGTAGGGAAGAGGCAAAGAGATCTTCAAACATGACAATTGCTTAAAGTGCTGTTTGCAGTGATGGAAAAGACAGCAGTTCCCCAAGGAAGGAAATAACGCCTTACGTTTATTTTATTCTCTGTATGTACACATCTGAACAGCTGGAGAGGAGCTTGAGTTGGGAATCATCACTTTTGTTGATGATTGTTTTGCCTTTTATTTGTCTCTGTCTGTATTTTGAAACTGCTGCTAACTTGCCAGTATCTTTGCTATGTTGTTGTTTGGTTGGGGTTTTTTTAATGAGATAGTATGGATTTTTTTTTTTTTCCCCACAACATAAAAGAAAATATTCTGGACAAGGTGAAATTAAATTTCATTTGAATACTGATTTCTTAAATATTCAGAATTATTATCTTGCTCATGATTCCTCTGATGTGGATTTGTTGGACTTTTGGAAATTTGGTAAGATGTACATTGCTGTGATGAGATATTGCCAGCTATTGTATCTTTCTGGTCAGATAGGTTTTTTGCTGTTGCGGTAGGGGTTTTTTGTTACAATTACTTTAATTCTAGTGAATTCTAGTCTCCCACAGCATTCTCCTAGAGAAGCTGGCAGCTCATGGCTTAGGCAGGTGTACCCTTTGCTGGGTTAAAAACTGGCTGGATGGCCGTGCCCAGAGAGTGGTGGTGAATGGAGTTCAATCCAGTTGGTGGCCGGTCACAAGCAGTGTTCCCCAGGGTTCAGTACTGGGGCCAGTCTTGTTTAATGTCTTTATCAACGATCTGGATGAGGGATTCAGTGCACTCTCAGTTAGTTTGGAGATGACACCAAGTTGGGTGGGAATGTCAATCTGCTTGAGGGTAGGAAGGCTCTGNATGGTTTAGTAGTCATGGTGGTGTTGGGTTGACAGTTGGACTAGATGATCTTAGAGGTCTTTTCCAACCTTAATGATTCTATGATTCTGTGATCTTTCCACTGAATTAAATGACAAACTTACTTTTACATCAGCAGATAAGAATTTTGCATTCAGTGAAGTTCGATATCATTGTGGAAGTCTATGCTCATTGCCAGTGTTTCAAAACAATTCCTAGTTGGCAAACTCTCTTAGCTGCTTCTTGGCTTTGGCAGTGTGTGGTTGTAGTGGAAAGGTACTGGTGTGCAATATGGAGTAATGGAACAGCCTGGAAATGGGGCATAAAAATTGAGGTTACTTTTCATAAGCAATGCCAAACAGAAAGCTGTTCAAGATTGAGAGAGCTGATGCCTGAGCTTTTTGGTAGAACTGTAATGCAAATATAAAGGGATGGGTACCATAAGAGTTATTTCAATTGTGATAGTTGTGATGCAGCTACAAGGTGGCTTTGCTATTAAAGTGGAGTCGTGACTGGGATTTTTTTCACTCTTTGTATGATACTGCCTTTGAAATCTCACTAAATGAAACATTTTCTTTAATAAAGGAAGGTATTCTATTTTTGCAAAGCTCACTGCAGCCCTTTCTGCTGCATATACCTGCTCTGGAGATTGTTCTGTATACGGAACTGACCAACAGTGTTGCTCCTGCTTTACCTGTAATAGCAAAAGTCATTCTAACTGAGGCATCCCATTTGAGTTAAAGGAGTCATTTATATCTGGATGAGCAAACTATGACCAAAGATGACTTACAATAAATGCTTCTTTTTTTTTCTTTTTCTAATTTCACAAATCTACATCTCAAGAAATGATAGATGTTTAAAATGTAAAAGTGAGGGCATTGTTTGGCTTTGGTTTTGTTTGACATTTGATAAACTAATGAGAAATAAGGAATAATGAATTAAATAGTTCAGCACAAATGTGTCTCTAAATGAGCATTAACAAAACAGGGTGATAAAAGTTTTTGCAGATGCGGTATATTTCATTGGGTTAATAAACATCTATCTGTAACCATATCAAAATTAAGTTTTTCTGAACTCTGCTGAAAATGGCATTATCTAGTTTAAATATTAGTTAGATAATACTTTGGTAAATGAATGAGGAGCTTTGGTACTAAAATATTTTGGTGCCCAATTTAAACATAAGCATTCATAGTTTAACTCTGGCAACAGTGGAGTATGAGGTATCAGAGTGGGGCAAGAGGACTTCCGATTGACTCATCTGAGACTACAGATTCTGAAATGACACACTTAATCCCTGCGGATAGTGTACTTGGCAGTGCAGTTTACATATTCCCTCATAGTAATCTGAAAAGTAGCCATGACATTGGCTCCGGAGGGAGTTGCTTGGCAGCTTTCCCTTTGTGTGTGTGTGAGAGAGAGAGAAGGTGCTGTAATTAGTGACAATAGAATGCAGAGAGGGAATACAGAGGAAAAGGCTGAATTTTATTGAATTAAATGTTTCCATCAATAGCTAAGCAGCAAACCACATGTAACACTGTGAATTAATTACGGAAAATATTTGTTCTGCAGTACACTTGCTGTGTAAATACTACTAAATACTACTAGCAACAGTAAAGACAGTTCCATATTATGTATAACATTGCTTTGAAATAAAGGTATATGAAAACAGTATAGTTTAATTTCTGTGCATTTTATTTCTCTCCTCAATAGTTCTTCTTTCTCTTTGAAAAGGAGAAAAAGATTGAGGCTCTTTGCCTTTCGAAGATGTACACTGCAGACAATTGCTATATGTATTAGATATGTAAGAGTTAAAGGGTTTTTTTTTGTTTGACTGGTTTTTTGCATTTGGGTTGGTTTGGTTTTTTTTTTATTACTTTAGTCATGCTAAATAGTACATAGGTGTTTGTAAATAATGTTTAGCCTGACAGAAATCCTAAAAATAGTGTCATTCATGACAACAGCTGGCGATGACTTTCACAGTAGGAAAATAAAGATGGCTTATAAGCTAATTTAGCATTAAAACATATTTTAGATTTGAGGGCTATTAAAGCTGTGGTAGTGATGTCATTGCATGTATACATAAATATTGTTCATCTTTTTTTTTTTTTTTCCCTGTTTTTAAATACAGAGTTCATTTTGTTAAAGTAATGTCTGTACGGCAGGCCATGTATTTGCATGATAATTATATCACTTCCCAGGCTATATAATGCTACCCAAAGGCATGCTGTACTAACCTAGAAATTCACTTTTTATGTCTGGTTGGTTCTGAATAACTAGATGAACCAATAATAGCCTGAAAGTATATCAGAAGTGTGCTTAGGTTGAGTGAGGTAACAGTGTCTTTATATTTTACTTGAAAATTTTAATTTGTGAATTAAGCAAAGAAATAGTAGCTAGGATGTTTTATAGCAGGAGTTATGCGAGCTTCTAGCGTGGAGACTGGGGGTACTGCACAGTAGGAGAAAGGTGCTTTACATCTGCTAGCGGTCTTTTCAGTGGAACACAGAAATGGGATTCTCATTCTTCAGAGAAAGTGTCAAGTCTTTATCTTTCAAAATAGCTCTTCAAATTAGGCTGCTATAGGTGAAAAATAAGTGTAACCAGGTGCCTGTTTTTTTGTGTGTGTTCTGAAATCAGACAGCATTATTTGCACAGTTCTAAACTGTGAATGGAGACTGACATTTTTGTATGTTCACAAGATGTTAACAAGGAGCCAAGTTAGTTACAATATCTGGTAACCACCACTGAGTGTTTAAAGCCTAGACTAGACTTTGGGATAACATGGCTTGTAATAACTGCATGATATTGCTTATTTGTATGTTAAGAACTGGCTGGCTTTTCAGGCAATCCCTTCGTCACTACCTGAGAAAACAGAGAAGGTAATGCATGTGAAATGTCAGAGTGTCTCAGTTCATTCCACACCTGATGGTTCAGTTTCTGGGGTTTCCCATCCAGGTCAAAGTTACTATTTTACCATCACAACAAGGACTCCCCAGATTTGTGACAAACAGTATAATACAAAATAAAAAATCCTTAATACTGTTCTCTGAGTGTACTTACAGATGTAGAGGGAAGCTTATTAGCATATTCCTGAAATGGTTGCTGTCTATGGCTTTTTGATGGTTTTTTGAAGAATGCATTCCTCTTCACCTGGCCTGTTCAGTAACAATTTAAAAAATGTGGCACATCATCTGTTTCCCTGTCAGTTCAAAATAAGTTTGAGAGATGCAGGGGAGTTGGGATTGCTTTCCTTCTACAGCTTCTCTAGCAAGTCTTATTTTTCTTCATGTTTTTCTGAAACACTTTTTTATTCTACTCAGTTGAAAATCTCCACTGTCATAAATAATATTTATGTCATAATATAATATTCATAGAGAGTTTTAAAATGTAGTGTATGTTTGTGGTATGCGTGATTGAAATGTACACCTGGATTTTATCCCCTTTCTTTGAGTCAGATGTTTACTTATTGACTTACTCAGTGATTTCTGAGAGACTTGCTGTCAATTTTTTAAAAAATATAAAATCTACATACCTCAGTCTCTTAGGAAAACCAGCTCTGAAGTTTGTAGTTCTTAAGGATAGAAACACTACAGTATCTTTCAGGAAGGGCTTGTTAGTCCTGCCTTGGGCCAGGCATCTTTTCATTGTCTTTTCACGGGGAAGATTAGATTGCTATAAAACAGTTTTATCACCTGGTACACTATGTTGAAATCCCTTCCAAGAGTACCACATCCCTTTTAGCTAAAGAAACAATTTTGAATTGGTTCTTAATTCACTCATAACAAATCTATGTTGACTGTTCTTTATCTTCATTTCTTATCTTCACAAAATTCATGTTTAGCAATTGGTTCCATGTCATTTGATATCAGAGTTAAGCCGACAGGTCTATTAATTTCCTTTTCCTCCCCTAGCCCTCACTTTGTAAAGGCAGATATTGCTTTCTGTTCCTCTGGGACGCTTCGTCCTCTGTGAGTGTTCTGAGGTGATCACTAATTGGTTAGAGCTTTCTTTTATTTTTTTTTTTTCTCAAGTATTTCATTGAAAGCTGTAGGCTCAACTTTTGTTATTCTTGGCATGAATATGTCTGTGACACCAAAATATTCTTTAATTCACTGGGGGTTTTTTTAATATTATTGTACACAATTTTTATTTTAATTGTAAGTTTTAATCATAATGTATTGTCTTTTTGAAGATAAAAGCAAAATTGATGTTGAATAATTCATCCAGTTTTACTACAACTTTGCTCCTTTTTTTCCCCCCTTATATTCAAGAGATTTTTTCCCTCACAGTTTCTGGCTCATGTTGTGCTTTACATTTCTAATGATCAGGAATAAAAATACAATGTATAACCTTACTCTGGTATTAACAGAAATAGCATAAAAACACCCAGAGAAATCCAGAACAAATTAATATATAAGTTGTCAAGATTGAAAAGGGGTTCCAATAATTAGAGTTCATAACACACAGCATGAATGTATCAATTGTTCTGTTATGGCAGCTGACTTGACTGGATATATATAGAATTAAAACCCTGAAAATTTAATTTTTAAACATTCTTTGCATACATGAAATACTGTGCTATCCACAGTGCTTTTGTTTGTAGTTGCTAAAAAATACCGTGTATAGTAAGAAAAATGGAAAGAAAGAAACCCCAGAAAATTGTGGAGTTTCAATATTTTTAGCCAAGTGCAGAACATGCACATTTAATCCCCTTGTGATTAAAACATGCACTTCTCTTCATGTGTGAGTATTCTCATTCGCTGAAATGAGGCTGCTTATGCTTAAAACCTTAGCAAGGCCACATACAAGAAGAGGTTTCGTCCATTGGTAACTAAATGGTACTGATAACTCCATTAAAATGAACTTGCATACAATATCTTTGAATTTATGTCCTTATTGCTCCCATTTTTCAAACTTAAATTTTAAAACAAGGCAAAGCTATCTGCAGCCTTTAGAGTAAAGCAAAAGAAAAGAAGCCATGTGTCATAAATCTGATTACTTCATTTGTGTCTTTCAATCCAACTAGATAATTTTGAAGACACATAATATAATTCATGCAAAGGAGCACAAATTAAAAAAATTACACTTGGTCTTTTGTGCCCAGCCACAACAAATAGTAGTTTTAAGGTCATATTTTACATATGTGTACTTACTGTTTTTTACAGCTTACTTTTTGTAATAAGCTTTGCATGCAGCTTCAGTGAGGTGTTGCATGGCTCAGTTATCTTCATGCTGTACCTACTACAAGTTGAAAGTTTTACTTTTTTTTTTACCTTTTTGGTAAGGGTGTTGGCACTGTATTCTTTAAAAATACTCTCCACAGTGCTCAAGTACTTGTTGAGTGGCAGTTAGGCTTTGAGACAGTATTTTTGTTACATATTGCATAACCATAAAGTGTCCTCAGGTCTTATAAGAAGAATGTGTAGTGTTTATTCTGTAAATACTCTTTCAGAATATTTACAAGGGAAATGTAAATCACCTATACTTGTTTTTGGCAGCATGGTTAGAATTTTTTAAAAATCCATTCACTATGAAAGTTTTTGCATTAAGTTCTTGATATCGTTCTTAAAGTCTGTCAGTTGCTAGTAATTATGGTATAAGTATATTAATCCATGTGTAAGCTTATAAAACCAGTCCCTATGCTAGTACTCTTCTGCAATAACTTAACATAGTCTGAATATGATAGTAATTTCCATGTTATTTTCCCCTTAATGTTTTTGGAGTTAGTCATGTTTATAATAATTAGTAAGGGTCTTGAAGTATCAGTAGCAAGAGGAGACTCTGAGTAGATTAAACCAATATTTTATCACATGTGTTCATGCAACTCCTTAAGCCATGCTGCGGAATTTTCTGCTCTTGGCCTGTTGTTCTTTCTTACACACACTGAAATTTTGCCTCAGCCATGCCAACAGCACTGCATGAGGCTACACCGTAAGCTGAAGGACTGAACTGTTGAGGTCTTTAGCTGTTTGCAAAAATTGGCTAATGTTCTCTAGTGAATTATGACTTCATATTAACCATTTAATTTTATAAGGTCTGTAAGAGATCTTAGCACTAGTTTGAGTAGGTAAATCTCATGCTAAAAAGTTAAGTTTCATAACTTTTCTTTCTAAGGATTTTCTGCATGTTTAAATATACAACAACAATGCCTGGAGAGTAAGACATTGGTTATAATGGTGCTTACATTCCTTGTGCTGCTGTATGTGCCTGTAAGTAGCAGCAGTTCAGCATCATGATTAATTTTTCAGTGTACTGAGAGGCATAAGCAGCAGAAAGGTAGTGGACTCATTTCATACCACTCAATTTCATACATAACTGAGTAATACTGGTGGTGCAGGGAAGAGAGTGCTATCTGCTTTATATGCCATTCATGCACCAGATTGCTCAAAACACTCCAAGAGATCATGATGTATAGGCAACAATATCACTGTTAGAAACCTTTTGGGTTATTGGTGTTCTCTTGTTTTGCAGTCTGAATTGTAGAAGCATGCTCTTACTTAGGCATTCCAATTTCCAGCAGCTTTTGGTTAATAGTTTTATCCCAAGTTCCTATCCAAAGCCTTAAATATTTTTCCATAATGGTTTTGATTAGGACATGGAAGTAGACAGTCTTTAAAGATCCCTTCCAACTCAAACCATTCTATGGCTAGTTTTCTGAAAAGAGATTCTTTTGGTTGTCAATCCTCACCTCATTTTTGTTAGCAAAACATTAAGAACTTTGTCAGGAAACTGCAGGGCAGAGAAAAGGACTTCACTCTCTTAAAACAGGCCTCCTCCCTTATTGTTTGGTCAACAATCAGAAATTCTAATACTCCTAGCAATCACCTGGGTGGAAGAAGAGCACCAGTTTTGCCATAAGATTTTAATCCCAGGTGATAACATCCTAAATGGCATACAATTCACAAAGGTACAGAAATGACCACAAAATTGTATAGACTTCTGTAAATCTTGTTACTTTTTCATGACTACAACAGATGTTCAGTGGGAAAGTAACTTGTCATGCCTACTGAATTTTGGAATCACTGTGTCATTTGGAAGAGCTTATATGTCATTGTAAGGAAATAAACAGGAAGATCTACTACAGAGAAGCAATATCGAATGAAAATTGGCTAAGATGATATAAATGTAATTAGTGAAACACATTTTCATGACTAGTAAAATTAGCACCCATTTATACATGTTATACACTTGAACCCTTGTTGACACCTGAGGCTGGGAAAATATATCTGCTAATCAAAACATGTAATTATATCCTATGAAGCTGAAGTAATGCACTGAATCCTTGCTTTTCATGGTGTTAATGATTTGGGAAACTCATTTACCCAATCACCTCAGTTTGTCCTTATGCTGTATTTCTGCTCCCCAAAATAGTAAGGTTAGCGATGTGCTAAAGAGATTAAACATTAGATGTATGGAAGAATGAACATCACATGGATTGTTACATAGTATTGATATCATTAAAAAAGAAGGTGCTTTCAACAGTGGGAGGAAAAAAATTTTGGTTGTAAAATAAGCAAAGCAAGATAAATTAAGTATTAACTTGCTGGAGAATTACAATTCCTACAGACCTTTAGTATAGTTGTGGAGTTGATAAATTGTAGTTTCCCACTGGCATGACCTTAAGTAGCTGTCTTCAGAGTCCATATCGACATTTAATTGAAGATGACAGTGGTCTGACCCAAAAAAACCCCAAAAAAGTATAAACGAGTGGTTAGGTAGGGGTTTGGGTCTATACAGAATTACTGAGGAAAAATGGGATATAAAAAATGCTTACTAAGTTTAATGCTATCATAACAGAATAATTTATTTTCTTTTACAGCCTGATTCTCAAGTAGCTTGTGGAGATGTGAGAGATGAATAATCCTAATGTAGAAAAACAATTTATTTACTCTGCAAATAGTAAAGTATGTCACCGTTAGTGAAAGGTATGCTGCTGTAGCTATAGATACAGTTCTCCCTTATCTTTTGTTTTGTGTATGCAGTTAGCACAAGTTAGAATTTGGTGTGGGGGAGCAAGGATGGTTATAAGTATAATTGTTTGATGATGAAAAGCAGAACCAGAAATTAACTGATTCACAGTAACTTGAAAATCATCTTTATCTTTAGTTCTTGCAGTTCAACAGAATCTTCAGGCTAGTTAAATTATAAAGGTGATTGTAAAAGGAGAAATGCTTCTGCTGTAAGACAGCTGCTATCCATCTTGATTATGCAGCTCTGGCAAGTACATCTGAATAACCAGTCCTAAATATTCTTTTTAATCACCCTGGTTTTTATATGTCTAGCTGTCTTAGATGAACTGAACAAAAAGAAAACAAGGAGAGTTTATAACAAGGGTACTTCACCATTCCTCACTTGCATCATTTTGACTAGTGACATTCAATGAGAACATTTTCTTTCTTTTTCTGAAAGCCAAGATAATTAACATTTAAAACTGAATAAACATAGTATACATTTTTATTAACCACAAGGTCTTGTGAAGAACGTTGTAGTATAGAAATGCATTAACAAGTTCAGATACATTAACATATTTAGTATTAAGATGATTCTTAGAAAGCTGGAAATGAGCAGAAAATTTACTGCTTCTAATATTTGAAGGTAAATTAATTCAGCATCTCATAGTTCTGTTGATATAATCTTCCTTTGTACCCTGATTTCATGTAAGGGAGACTGCAGCAATATTTACATACTGTATTTGCTGTATGCAATGTAGTTAGTGTCCTAAATTTCTCACTCAGATCCATTAATCTCATATTTTTAGGTGAAGACTCATGGAACATCATAGATAATCTGGGAAAATCCACAACTTAAGTCCTCAAAAATTATATTAAAAAACTTCCTGTGCATACCTTGAAATAAAATTGGGCAGTCTAAATAAATTGTCTAAATAAATAGAACCAACATGATAATATATAATACTGCATTGGATCTGTACATATACATAAGTAGTCTAGCACGTGAATGTTCTTTTAATTACTGTTAGTTACTGTTATTTATCTACTGGAATTGTATTAAGCGTTCTCTCAGTATATTCTCTCTGTGATGGGAAATATGGCAAATCCTGTGTACAAGTTGTCACAATTACTCAAAAAGCCAATGTGTTACTTCAGTATCAAGAAGGTTACACTTCTCCATTTGAAGAGTCATTAGGTATGATTTTTGGGTATGAATTTAGAATTTTGTGGCCCTTTATACTCATCTTACTTCAAACTGGTGATGTGTTATGGAATCTGAATACCTATGCAATGAGTGGGCTTCCTTGGAGATTCAGAATCCAGGAACAAAGCAACAGGAATTTGGTGAAAAGGAGCAGAAGTGGATCTCTGTAGAATTTTCTGGCATAGTAGGGATGTAGGCTTAATCACAGGCCTTGAGTTCTCTCTGTAGTGTATTGTTACCTGGGCTGAACAACTTGTACCTTAATGCAGCCAAGGGTTGTTCATGCTTAGTGACATTTAAATTTAACATTTTTCCTTGTCTGTTTTATCAATCTGTATTACCCAGTCATGCAAGAACATTTTTTTATAAGGTTGTTTTTACACTCTGTTCTGGGGATTAAAAGAACAAAGTGTCCAAAGCACAGGTTTAGTCTGCATAATTCTGCACCTAGCTTGCGCTTAATGAAGCAATTTTGCAACTAAAGC
>VZTL01077015.1:0-13353 GCA_013400535.1 Scopus umbretta | reverse complement strand
ACATTGGAACAGGTTTCCCAGAGGGATTGTGGAGCCTCCAGCCTTGTTAATATTCAGAACTCAGCTGGACACCTCCCTGAGCAACCTGCTCTAGCTGACCTTGCTTGAGCAGTGGGGTTGGACTAGATGCTCTCACGAGGTCCCTTCCAACCTAAATGATTCTGTGAACGCAAATAGAAGCAATAATTAGCCTGAGCTCTGGGAGAGAGTCTTTGGGTTAAAATGATGTAGAGGCTCATGGCAGAATAGGTCAGAATAGATCTCTGAACAACCAGTTTTGTCTTTCTTTCACTCTGTACAGAGTTAATCTAGTAGTTAGTCTTACTTCTGATATCATTCATCCCTTATGTCTTTGCTGCATTCTGATTTTTGTGCCAGGAGGGGAAAAAAAACCTAGTATGAAAAAATAGTGCTATAACTGAACTTCTGCAGTTTAAGAAGGGAAGAAGTAGTGAATGGGGGCAGGGGAAGAATGTCTGGCACAGCTGTTCCCAAGAGCTTTTGCTCACCTTGAACAGACCTAATAAATATGACAGGAGCATTAAGGTATTATTAATCTTTTGGTTTTAATGTAAGGTTAAATGTATCTAAATGCAAATGTTTTTGTCCAAAGACTTTTACATTTCAGGATAATTCACTGAACTGTAAATTACTGAAGGTTTTAGGACTCTGGATCTTAGGCAAAATGCAGAAAATCTTCTAATATCTGTTACTGTGTTTTTCATTTGTATGTCTTGAATTGTTTTGTCAAGGAAGGTTTTTTTTTTTTTTTCCCCCTCAATGGGGGGAAAATGGAAGCAGACAAAAATTCAAAGAACTTGCCGCGTTCCCAGAGTGCATGAATGGTAGAGCCAAAATCAGAAAACTGATTTCTGAACTCTGGAGTGGCTCGTCCTATTTGATGAAAAGGTTTTCCTGTCCTCTTAGTACTTTACATGCTTTGTTCTGAAGTAAACATGAATTGTCTGCCCTCACATGCTATGCTTTCAGAGCTAATATTTCTCCTAGGATTCAGCCTCTCAAATGTAAAGGACACTTTTGTTTCTGTACTTTCGGTGCTGGGGACCAACCACCTTCTTGCTAACACAATTTAGAGATTAATGCTCCTAGCTGTTCTGCAGTAGAAAGGTAGAAAAAAGTTAAGGCAGCCTGTCAGTGCTGGAGCTGGGACAATGATGAATATTCATTCTCTTTGGCAATTTTGAAATAAATCTCACTTATATGGGGGTTAAATGTGCCCTTTACTAACTTGTTTTACTTATCCTTTGACCAAATTTTAATATTTGAAGGTCTTCTTTAATAAAAGTGAAGAAAAATTCAAAATTAGTTAATTGGAATAATAATAAAGAATGCATTTAGAAAATGTTGTCAAAACAGCTGGGCTTTTATGTTTGGGGTTGTGTTTTTTTAAGGCGCTTTTTTCCCCAGAAGCGATTTGATGAAATTGAAATTAAATTGAAAAATGCCTCAGTGTTGCTAAATATCACCTGGGGTGGTGGGTGTTTTGGGGTTTTTTTTAATTTTATTTTTTTTATTTTAAGCTTATGAAAAACGAATTCACACAATTCTGTTTAGCTTACTGGCAAGATTCCTGGAGGACTGTGTACTTCAGAGAACGTCAATCCTGCTGCTTTTCCTATTCCCTCATTGTAGATCGTTGACTTCTGCAGAGTGATTGTGACGCCAAGAACAAGGACTTTTAGTTTATCTGTAAAGGTGGAAAGAATCAGTGACTTTCTTTTTCATTCCCTTTTTGCCTTTTGGAGCAGGACATGCTTGGCTTCTGCCTTGCCCCTTCAGTGGTCTACTTCTTTCTACAAGCTTTTTCTTTGAAGAACAAGAATGTTGATGCCAGTGCTATGACAATTATATACCACAAACACATTCAATTTCTGTGGAGACTGGAAGTGTCAGTAGCAGTAGCATTTTTAATTTTTTTAATTTTTTTCTACTGAGTGAAGAAACTTGCAGGGATTGTGAGTCTGGTGTTTGGGAGTCCTGTTTAGAGCAGGCTGGCAAGTTTCCCCTTTTGCTCTGTGGGTTATATAAGTCTCTTGTTCCTTTTGCAGAAGATAGGAACAATACTGATTTACTGCTGCAAGTGTCTGGGTGTTATTTATGACAAGGAACATACCACACAGCGTTCAGGATGGGTTTGTGGTATCCTAGGCAAGACAAAATAAGTGGAATGAAAATCCAGCTTAATATCAGATTGCTGCCTTTATTTAAAAAAAAAAAAAAAGTCAGAGAAATTATGCTATGAACACAGAGGCTCTTTGCCTTTCCTTTCAGCAAAGTAATATTATTTCTTCATGGNAAAAAAAAGAAAATGAAGTTTTATGCCCTTTTCTGCTTGATTCTTCATGTGCTCACGCTCTCCTTGGTGCAGTTTTGTGTGTGTTCCTATGGCAGGTTGTGGTCCTGTTTTTGTCTTCACCTTGGCTGTGCACTCCCAGCTTTTTCCCTTCATTGGTGCATCTCTGCCTAAAGGGTGCTGAGCATCCGTGTTTGTCCTTAGGACCTCCCCCCCACCCTTTCTCTCTGCATATTTCAGCTCAGATGCTGAAAGGCCAGCCACAAGGGAAAGGACAGAACGGAGGCTGGAACAATAAGGTGAGGGTGGAGGAGAGGAAAATAAATATTTCTTCCTTTGCTTTCTGGCAGTAATCCCATTTTATGCTGCATAGTTATGTAGAACTACAGCCTGAGAGACCAGTTCTTTACCCGAGAAAGCCACACTATGGAAGAGTGGTAACATATTGCTATTGTATTACGGTATATATACTATAGTATATACTACAATATTACTATTGTAGTATAAGATTGAGGTGTACAAAGCCTGGTTCTGGGAACCACACGTCATTATCTAATATAGAGTTGGGGAATCTGGGACTTTGTGTTTGATACACATGGACTGTTTCTCTCTAATTGACTCAAAGATGAAATGATGGTCAAGGAACTGTCTGGCACATTAGAGAGAACAACTTAGATTTTCAGCACAGAAATAGGAAGGGGGGGAATAAATGTATCAAGCTGATTTTAACTGATCTATCTAGGAAAGTAAATCCTACTAAAGCTGATACCTGAGCTCTCTTATTTAATCTCTTTTTCCCTTCCATATTTTCACACTGCTAGTATTAAATTAGTATTCAAAACCGTATTAATCATTAGCCTCCATGTGCCAAGACAGTAAATTAAAATCTGTGGGATAATGTTTTTGTCTCATCATTTTTACTTTTAAGGCTGGCGCTGACAGGGTATAGGTATGGGATTAGAAGGGTAAAAAAAGGGAATAAACCATGTGTATGTTCAGACTAAACATATGTTATACACTATATCACGTTGTCTTGGAGCATCCCCAAACTCTCCCATTGTTTTAAGTAGAGCGTGAGTGAAATTACCAACTACCCCTTCCAAAACTGCGGAGGGAGAAGTTTGCATAATCTCCTCAAAAATACTGCTGTATCTTGTTCCTTTTTTCAGTTTGAGCTAGCTGAAGTGTTACAACCTATTTTTTTTCTCTGTAACAATTTGTGAGGGGTAGTTGAAAAGCAAGAAACTGTTGTGGTTGCGTTTTTTTCCTTTTCTTTTAACAGATTTTTCCAGCTAATGTTACTACTTAATCATATGTTGTCTTCCTACTGACAACCTACTGACAATGTTTCCTTTCCCCAGCTGCCATTCTAATCCAGGGCTCTTTCCTTGACACACCTTTTGGTTGACCTGATAGCTAATACTAGCCCCTAAAGGTACTATCAGTGTTTCCTAAGTGTACACACAACTTCATCTAGAATAGTAATATTAAAATTGCATTTCATGTGTAATCAGAATCATAAAGTGAAATGTATTATGGTCTAATGAGAAAATTCCAGTTAAAAGACTTCTGAAAAGCTGTATTGACAACTTTAATATCAAATCTGAGATCTTACATCCTTACAGTAAATGTCAGTTTTGTTTGTTACCAATTCAGGATGATAGGTCCTAGGACATATAAAAAATGAGGTTCCTAAAGAAATACCATGTCATGGCAGCACAATCAAAATCTAATATTAAAGACTGTAATATATCTGAATATTGGGACAATGTGATATACTCTGTCAGCTCGCACCTTTAAAAAAAAAATAAAAATCCTAAGATCAAAACCTTCCAGATGGCATGTGAAGTTTTTGTTTTATTCATGGCTATGCATTTAAAAAAAAAAAAAAAAAAGTTTGTTTATTTAACCACAGTAGTTCATTTAACTACAGTATTGAATTACTGATACCCTCAAGTAATAGTAGAGATCATGCTATGGAGGCAGAAAATAAAAAATAAAAAGAATGACACATGAACCAAAGAAGGCTATTTATTATTGTTGATCACCAAAGAGTTACAAATGGGGCCTTCACGAGGTGGAAGCTAAGCAGTGAGAGGCAAATGGAGGGAGTAGTTATGTAAGTATTTAGCAGCACTTTCAGTTTCCAGAGACAAAATTAGAAGTGCCAGACAGTTCAAAATTTACCTCTGCTTGTCAGCTTTCTATGAGGACCACATTTCAGAGGGTCATTTTAATCAAAATGAAAGACACATCCTATTAGGACAACTTTGCGACAAATAATTAAGATGAATTACTAGCATACACTTGTCCCAGATGCCTTGTTGATGTCAGTTTGTAGGAGGCATGGGAGGGCTTACAGTATATGCTTTGCTCTTTAAAAGCAATTTACAATCGAAGTTAGCCATTCTAACTAACTGTGAAGAGCTTAATCCTAGAGCTGTCACCAGGCATTATTTCAGATTCCTGACACTTCTACATTAAACCAGTTTCTATGTAAAAGTTAATAGGGTCTAGAAGTGAAGAATATTTCATTATGTAAAACAATCAACTGTTTTTGTTAGAACAACCACATTTTCTCTGTTTGGAAGAGGCAGTGGCATAAAAAAAAAGAACTTCTAAGTTGGCTCCATTGATAAGCTTTTATGCTACTTATAAAAATAGTTCTGAGTGACTATTTTTTTGGACAACAGCTGGTGGACCTTTAGTCCTGCCTACATGGTGTGTAGGTTTTGATGTTTAGTGGCTGCGCCTACTGTTTTGCTCCCTCTCCCCCTCCAATTCAAATTTATGTTGACATTTTTTTTTTTTTTCTGAAGGCAGTGAATATTATATTGTAATTAACTGTGGAAGCTGGGATATTTGACAGGTATTAAATGGCAAGTTTGCCACTTTCAAGTATGATCAGTATGCTGCCATGCCTGAGAAGATCTCATTGCATCTGTATTTAGGAACAGGAAAAAAAAGGCGATTGTGGCTGACTTGCAAAAGTTTCTGGTGTTTTTAACTAGTTCATGTTTTCCCCAAACACATACCTTCAGACTTATTGAGTAGGTTAGCTATGAGTCAGTATTGGAAACCCCTTCTTTAAATGAAGACTTCAGATTGGCATGTATGTCTCTTCTTGTGCTGCATATAATAATACAGAGCAAGAGTAAATACTTCATTCGGAACACAGCAGTCCTCTTCCATTTCAAAACTGGCCATGTGAAACTTTTCCTGTTGGAGAACTGGGGAAAATGAAACGTCTCTACAATCCAAATAGGGTTGCTAAAAGTATATGTGATGATGAGAGAGTAAGCACTTTTTTTTTTTTTAATATGATACAGATGAGTTTCTAGGAGTGCGTGAAGGAAAGAGATTTTGTGTGCGAGATATGCTATACAGTACCATCATCTTTATCCTTTGTTTTCCATCTGTTAAGATGTCTTTTTGCAGTGATATACCAAGGTTTGTCTGTTAACTTGTTGGAAATACTGTTGCATCCCTTGGTATTAATACTGGTTGATTCTTGCTCTTTCCCTTCAAAGCAGGGCACAAAGGCAGGCTGTGCGAGCACAGCTCCTAAAGAAATTGTGATGCTGCTTGAGCTGGAACAGGGGGCTTAAAGCTCACTGTTGTTGTTATTAGTTCTGTGGAGATCTGTCTGCAGATCAGGGATCAAGGGGAACATTTGACAGATTGGACCCTCCCTTGGAGCATTCCGCTTGCATCTTTCATCCTTTTGCAATGAAGTTGCAGTACATGTCTTTCTGATTTCCCTTCTAAATAAGAAAAAGAAAGTGGTCTGTCAGGAACTGCTCAGTTGTTTCTGATAACTCCAACACTATGCTAATCATAACTCTGGCACGGTGTTCCTCCATCTGTGTGGAAGAAAAGAGGATGGGAGGGGGTGGTGGTGGCGACGGTGATAACACTAATGCTACAACATTCACCATAAGCAAGATTTCATTGACATACTATAGCACGTTGTTGTTGTGATTAATTAGTCCCCTCAGTGGTACAGTGTGGTTGGTGTATCCTGATGCAAGAAATGAAACAAATGACAGGCAGTGTTTACCCTGCCTTTCCCTGCCATGGTACCTGAGAATTCTGTGGCCCTGTTATGGCTGTGCTGTCTGCATCTTTGCTAGATTTGTTTGTAGCACGTTTATTTTCTATGTGGGCAAACTTTTGTCTTCCCTAGAGATGCTCTGGGAATCATGCTTCTTCATACAGATGCTTTTCGTTTCTGCTTTGTTGCTTGTTTCCTTCACAGTGGGGGGCTCCTGATTTTTGTTGCTGCATTGATGATCACCTTTGGAGAAACTGAAGTCCAATAGCACATAGAGGAAAGGAACACAAAGGGTGATAAATTCTGTTACATTGTCTTATTTCATGGCAAACAGAACTTGACTGTTTGATGCCCCTTTCTTCATTGAGGATCACAGAGGACCTTTCTAAAGTTATGGGAAAAGGAAAGTATACCTCAGACAAAGGAAATTGTGGAGGAAGCATTCCGCATGGTGAGAGAGTGGTGCTTATAACTGCGGTTGAGATGGAATGGAACACAAAGACCAAACACTTGATGATGTGAAAGGCGGTGTATGAAGTACTATTACTGTCACGATGATGACTGAATGCATGTTGAAATTACCTTTACAGGAATAGCAACAGATGGTCTCTATATCTTCCCCTCCTACTCGTCCAAAGCTCTCAAGGCTGCATTCCTAATCAACCAAAAGCAGGCATCCCACACCCATGCTGAGAGGAATAACCTGAGCATGCAAACTCTGCTTTGAATTAAATGTTAAAAGCATGTACCCTATATTGTCAGGTAACAAGAATTGAAAATATAATGATTAATTCAGTTATAATTCTGTCCATCTACTCTTATGTCCTGTTACTCAAATTCCAGTGCTGCAAACAAAATTCTCATTAAGTGGTAATAATTATAATCATATCACTCTTTATAGCATATTGTTGTCAATAATTACATGCATACATTCTTAAGTTGGAATCTTTCTTTATTAAAAATACATTCCCTTTTAGGGACTTCAGTTACTTGACTGTGGAGTGAAAGTAAATTAGGCTGTAGCAGGCGTTGCAGCTATAGTTACTACTTCTTCCATTATTGCAAGTTATTATAAGCTTGTATGATTGAAACTGCTATAGATAAGCATGCAATAATATTTTCACTGTCACCATGATCACTGACTGAGATAAGAGCTTGATGTTCTATTTTTGTTCAGGATAGAGAAAAACAAGGAGAGGAAAATGGGGGGAAAGGGCTTCGTATCTTGTAATGATATGCAAGAAAAAAAAATAAAAAATTCCAAGCCGAAAGCAGGCCCACACATACGTCAATGATGACACACAGCGCTGAGAGGATTTAGTGTTAAAGGGACGCCTGTTAATTTTATTTGCAAGAGAGAAGAGAAAGCATGCACATTCAAGATACTTGTATCATTTTTAAATCAAGGCCATCTTTTTCTCGGTGGTAAACGTGAAATGTTTTTAAAGGCCAGACTTAGCATAAAATCTATTGGTTGCTATGGAGACCACTTACCACACAGGACTGCACTCTGTGTTCGACTCTGTGATTTTCTCTATTCAAAGGTTCGGTATTGTCAAAAAACAAATTAGTTTTTCAGTTGTTTATCACAAAGTTCGTTACAAGAAAGGTAATAAATAATAAGGTATTTTATTCGTGTGTGGATAGGTGCCATATGTGAATTAACTGGGGCACTGTTCCTTAAATTTGCTATTTTAAAGTAATTATAGCAAAATTGGCTATTGTTAGGAAATAAAACAGATTTTGATCGTTCTGTGTATATGAATATGAAGCAAAGCAGGTAGTTGGAAGTCTGATCCCAACAAAATTACATGGTAATAAGGCTTTTCACACCTACACAGCACTTAGTAACAAAGCACTGAAAGAGAAAGAAAGATTAAGCCCTGCTAGAGTAAAACTTTATACCTGAGGTGCATTACTTCTCTCCTTTATGAAAGGAAAGGTGGGTTCAGGACCCAGTGCTCACTGAATTATTCATGCTGTCTTTTGCATCTCAGATCTTTAAGGTTGAAACTGGTAGGGGTTGTTATTAGCAAAAGCACAAATCTAACTGGTTACAGCAGTTCAGTAAAAACCTGTTCAGCTGCTTCTCCTGAAGTGTTTGTCTAATAACAGCAAATACTTTCTGCCAAACTGCCTAGCACACCCACCCCAAGGAGAGCTCATCCAGGGAGGAGGCATAAAGCGTTTCCTCTGGAGTTTATTTGAAGCTAAGGCTAGTCCATGCCTCCCGAGGTCTGGGTGAGAGCAACAATTCCTAAAAGTATGAAGGGAAGACTTTTACATTACCTAAAGATATGTCAAAGACAAATTGGTGCCAGTAAGTTCTTCCTCACTTTTTTTTTTTTTTTTTAAATAACGTTTTAGTCTAATTTCTAATTACTTGAGGAAAACAAGAGTATGTTATTTTCAGCAGTTAAGATTTGCTCCTGTCACTTCCTTGGTCCATTGGCTCACCTAGTGAGCCAAACTCAGAGCTGCTACAAGTGGTGCAGCTTCACTGGCTTCAGAGAAATCCTGGTGCTGCTTTCAGTCTGTGGTCTCACTCCCGTTGTAGGCCAATGATAGGACTCCAGCACAGCATGGTAACAGCAGTTCTCAGCTCAGCTTTGAGGTTTCTGTGTGGATTTTGTGTTAAACTATTCATTTGACTTTTATGTAATGGGTAGGTTTTGTGTAGTGTAGGTTTTCTTTAAGTGCTTTTGTAGCACCACCAGATAAATTAAGGGATATCTGAGACATGGTGATTTATAGTGGGCATTTTTAGAAATTCTGCATCTGTGGGTAATGCAGTAAAGTTTGCTTATTTGCAAATCTAATTTGTTGCCAAACATTTGTGTGTAAGTTATTTAGAAGATTTAACTTTCCTAGTCAAATCACTCTTCTACTAGATTCCAACTGTACAGTGTCAAGCCCTGATAATTAACATGTGGCAAACACGCAATTAAGAAAAATCAGATTGAAACACATAAGAAAAATGAAAGCATAATTTAATTCCAGCTATTGTCAGTCTCTTCAAGAATTATTATGCAGTTGGCCTCCTCCTGTGCAGCTCTATGTTGTAGCAGAGTGTGCACTGTTTCGCACTGCATGCAAAGTAACTAAAAAAGAAATGAGTCTTTAAAAAGGAATGCTCCAGTTTAAACAAGCCTGTGGGGGCTACTTAGGCAAAACTAACTGGTGACACTGTTTATAGTAATAGACAATGGTTTCTGACTCATAAATGCTGCAGAAAAAACATGCTTGATAAGCCTACACTGAAAGTGTCCCATTATTATTAACAATAGAAAACTTCTCCTCCTCAGAATAAGCTTTTCATTTTTCTTTGTAGTCAGATTTTTGTCTGAGCTCTCCTGTTAGCATCTTGCCTGTGTTTTTTCTTTGGTTCCCTCTGGCTTGTCTAGGCAACCCAGTGGGGACCTGCTTTTCCTTCTGTGTTCTGCCAGAGTTCATTAGGGTGCCATAGACTGTTAATAAAGCAGAATTTTTTGCCTGCTATGTGGAATGGAATAATATTGTCTTTAACTAAAAGTAAATGTACTAGGAAGCTATCCCTATGTGCTTCACTTTTCCTCCTCTACTTCTAAAGCATTGTGACCAGGGACAGAGTACTAGACAAAAGACATTGTTTCTAGAACCACTTTCTCAAGTGAATGAAGCATTCCTCAAAGGTACAGCATGAAAGAAGTAATCCCTCTGCTCACAAAATAGGGAGATTCCATTCAAGATTCCCATACAAAATCACTGACCTACTAACATGACCTGAATGTGATATAAAGCAGAACATTTTTTTTTCCATTTATATCTGGAATGCTATGAAAACTCTTACAGGAATATTCATGGATAGGAATCTGCTTCTTGCTGTGTTCTGAGGTTCTTAATCTCTCTGCTTAAACTTGAGATCTCTCTGAAAATTTTGGGCTTGGTTTAATATCACTAACTGTACTCTGCAGAGTAGGTTCTGCGAATATCAATGCTGTTGACAACACTGTGACAGACATCTTGGAGAGATGCAAGGTTGATAGTTTCAGTACTTTTCAAAATGAAAATCAGTGCATAGTTCAATTTGGAAGTTTCACTTGGGTTTTACTGTGTCCATACTTGATCTTAAATCTTACTAACGTTGAACACTTTTCCTGAATAGAAACTAAACAAGGATTTAATGACTTGCCATCATGTTTATAGTGCATTCTATTCATAATTAATCCTCCTCCTCTTCTGGGAAAGTAGTAATGAAAAACGTGATACCATTTTTAGTCTGGAACTTACCTGTTTCTAGTGGTTAGTGCAGTACGCAGTCATGGGACATGTACGTGACTCCGTTTGCAATAGGTGTTAAAAACAAAGTAACTCTGTTTTCAGGGAGCAGTGTCTGCATTCAAAAAGAAGTGATGTTCTTTTAGTTAAAAGCTAGACTACCTGAGATAACTTTCCTCATTTACAGTTCAGTAACTTGAACAAGTTAAAACCAGGGGAGATGCTATGTGCATGAGTTCAAGGTATTTGTAGAAAATAGCCTTCAAATGATGACCTAAAATGCAATCAGAAAGTATGAAGTCTGAAAAGCTTTGTTCTGTTATTATGAACTTTACTACTTTTATATATGAAAAATTGCAATGATAGATAGGAAAAAGTTGAGAAATGGGAGCTTGAAATTTAATGATGGGAAAAATTCCCATCTTGATGGAAAAGTAATATACCAACACAAATAGTTGAAATGTCCGGCCCAGGCTTAAAATGGCAAATAAAAGAAACTATTGTTCACTTCTCTACCAATTACTAAGTAATCATCTTATTTGATCCAATTGATCTTTTCTGCCCTAATTTTTTCTGTTTGATATTTCAAAAGTAAACTGGTCTACCGGGATGGACTTGGTAATTTTCTGAGTCTGTAGGAGCACACCACTTGCTAAACCATTTGTTTAATAATTTTGAAATGTAGCTTTGGACTGGTACATTATGAATAGAGAGTAACATAGTCTTATATGACAATCATTCCTTAATCTACTTGTTGTGGTTGGTTAGTAAGGCAGAATAAACTTGTAGTATCATGAGACTCTGTAGTCAGCCTTGTATCTTTGTGCTGCTGTGCAAACATTTTAATTAAATGACATTTTCAACAAAAACTCCATACCGGCGTGTTTGTTTGACCCAGTATTGGGCAAACAAAGCACTGGCATTGCTCGTATAGTGTATCACCCATCTAGAAAAGATAAATGAAAGAGAATGTGCACATAACAAAAGTGCCCTCAGCTACTGCAGGAAAATCCTTACTGGTGGGCCTTTCTTAAAAGGAGTGATTCTGTTTCTTTCTCAGCCCCTTGTGCTATCTTTGTGTCCATTGGATTTGGAAGAAGGGCAGAGTTTGTAGTCAGATTCTTAAGGACGGTGAGGACTTTGTTTTTTTAGAATACAAATCCAGGTTGCAACTTTACAAACTGAATAATAAGCACAAATTTTGGCCTGGTTTTTTCCTGTCTATGGTGTTTCTGAATATCCCTACCTTCAGGACCTTCCTGTCTCTGAAATCTCAGTGTTGTTTGTTCTTACAACCAAAGGTTGTATGGAAAATGCTGACAGATATGATACTGTTCTGTGAGGAACCTGGATTGTGTGAGACTTCTACAAAAGATAGTGTTAATAGTGGAGTAACGGTAAATACAAGTAAATTTGCAAGAAGGTGAGAAAAGTGGTGTTAGAAACAAGAGAGATCGAAATAACCAGAATCGTTTCTGTTAGACTTCTGCAAGATTTTTACTATTTTGGGTTGGATTTTGGATTTGAATTTATATCCAGACTGCCCTTGGGAACTGCAATTCAGCTATCAAATATCACTGGCATTTAGCATTAGTTTGGGAGTAGGTAGGAAATGAGCCAAAGCTGCATGACAGTGAGAGAGGACAGAAATGGAACTGAGCAAAGCAGGCAAGAGGCCAGCCATAATTTATTAAGAACACAAACCTAATTGTACATATTTGCAATGCTTCTTGCAATGTTCAGTATTTTCTGTTTAGTCACAATTTTGCTACCGTATTCCCCTCCATCCTTTGGGATTTACTGGAGGAATTCTTTCTCCAAACTACAGCCCAGTACTGAGTTCTAGGATACAGAAGTCCCTGCAAGCGTTGCACCAAAACTCATAATGTAAGTAAAGAATGGGTAACCTCACTTTTTGGAGACTGAGTGGGATTTTGTCTTGTTCAGGTTGAAAGTGGGAAATTCTTTTTCCTCCTTCACTGTTGCATACACTTCTCATGCACAATATTTAGTGGTTAAATGTACATCTTTATAAAAAGTTAGTTTTCATTGCAGTCTTCCTGGGCAAGGAAATCTTTTGAAATGCTTTAGGAATCAAACAAGCTGCATATGCAAAAAGTCTCCCTCTGTCCAGTGGCCTCTCTTCCTGTGGAACAAAGTGCTTATTTAATTTATTGAACATCTGAATCAAAACAGAAGTAATTTTTTATTGTTCTGAGGAGCAGTGGGATACCGAGGTAGGGATCCACTGTCTTTCTAGATTCAAGATGCAATGATTTCCAGATAGCTAATTTCACTTAATAAAGGGAAAAAAAGCAAATGTATATAACCAAAACAATTTATTTTGAAGTGAAAACAGAAGTAAAATTTTATCAAGTGCACTCAAAAGGGACAAGGCAATTTTACTGGCTTCTGTAAGCTGTAATTATTGAAATTGATTTGCTTTACTTCAAGAACAATTGCTTATCATTGATCTGAATTCATACGGTCTCTGACCTCACAGCATCAAAAGACTGAAGATGGGTTTAGCTAGGTTTACTTGTACCACTAGGGTCACGTAAAGTACAGAAGAAGGAAGTATTGAATGTATATTAAAAGATTTACATTAAAAATTTACATAAATCCACATTTAAACCATGGCTACTCAAGAAAGGGTCTGTGTTGTAACTAGCTGGTATTCAGATGCACTGTACTGAACTTTGTGCAGTGGACCCCCTAACACAAAGCG
>VZTL01077012.1:6505-38678 GCA_013400535.1 Scopus umbretta | reverse complement strand
TCCCAAAAAAAAATTTTTTTAAAAAAAAAAAAAAAAAAAGCTGCAGTAAACTACAGTATGTTTTGTACTTAGTTTCCTTGTGTGAGATTCTCTTGAGCCAGAGGCCAGAATTTAAATTTCTTTTTTTATGTTATTCTTTAGAGCTTTGACATTGTTTATTAAAAGCTACTTTAAGGACATCTTTTCTTATTATACTGTTAGTTAAAGCTGTGAAGACTTTTTTTTCTAAATATTACTGGGTGTAATGATTATTTTTTTCTGTTGAAATTATTAGTTTATGGAAAGTAAAATTAAAAAAAAACAAAAAAGGAAAGTTAGTACTAAATTGCAGACTATTACAATCTGCATGAAGAATCTGAACTGCCTTGGCATGAGCAATCTTGAATTGTAGGATCAGAAGCAGAGATGCAACTCAAAAAAATATGATTTATCATTAGTTCATAAGATACTAAAGACAGCTCATCAGGAATTAGAGAAATATCTTTTACTACAATAAATGTCAAAAATTATCTGCATTTGAAGATGCAAACTGGAAAAGCCAAGAGCTTGCCCCTTAGCAGTTAGACTAGTCAGTCTGTTTCACTGTAAGATATAAAGGGTCTGATGCCTTTTTTTTTTGTAACTTCTGTTTTCCTTGGATAAAACCTTCTGTTTCTCAGTTGGGAGAGGTGACTTAATTTTAGCTGCTGCCAGCTTTCCATAGAAATACCAACACAACGTAATTACAAATGGGAAAATCCTTTTTCTTCCTCTCATGCGGTCTGTCTGAGTTTTGAGGTAGAACTGGGTAAAGTGGTTGTGGCTGACATATGGGATTGAGGTTCATGACCTCGTGTTGGTTATTCAGGAGCTGTTACTCTAATAACTTGGTGTTGCCTTCTAAGGAACTTTTTAGCCCGTTGACTCCTACATTCGTACTGAGAGAATTGCCTAAGTGCACCTGCTGTAGCATTGCTTTCTTCCAGGCGTATGCCGCGTTTTGTTTGCCTGTGTAATATCTTTATGCCACCCTTTTCCACCGCTGTTCAGTTGCTTCCCAGCAGTATAACTTCAACTGACTTTTTTTTTTAGTATTTTCATACTAACGTCTGTTGAGTAGAAGCAGTTCACAACTTTGCTACATTAAGTCTGAAAGAGTAGCAGATAAAGTTTAACTCTTCAGAAATCATTGTCACATACGAAATGTGCTGTCCAAGTCCGGAAAAAAAAAAAAGGAATCTAGGATTAATATAAGGAAAAATCACTTGTGAATTCCATTTCTTTTGAAATTCCCTTTTAACTGCATTGGTTTTATTTCCCTTTTGGCAAATTGACTGCTGTCTTCTGGAATAATTGACATGCATGAAAAATGTGGGTTTGGTTTGTAGATGGAGGTGGGGACCTGCCTACCACATAAACAAATTTAGAGCTACAGTAGATGTGTACAACTATTTTTGTCTTAGTTTCTGGATTTTTGTTAAACTCTGTTCACATTAAGGATTTTCCCTCTCCAGGTAAGTAAGCTGTAGCAGCTTTTTTTAATCTGTTTTGCAGAAAATGAGTGTACTCTGAATCACTTTTGCTTTTGTTTTGTTGCTCGAGATTTTTTTTGTGTAAAGTAAAATAAAGCAGATATAGAGTTCATAAAACTCTTTGGTTTAATAATCAGACTTTTCCTTGGGTTGAAACAAAGCTGGAAATGTAGATCCTTCTTTAAATTTTTTTTTTTTTTTTTTGTTAGGTACTTCAATACAAGTGATAACAACCTACTGTACTGGGGCCTTGATTATCCACCTCTTACTGCCTATCACAGTTTTGTGTGTGCTTACATGTAAGTTCATTATTTTAAATACTTCTGTGGAGATTACAAAACACCAAATTCCCAAATTCACCTATTCCCTCCTCCCTCTCTCTTCCCCCCCTCTCCCTTTCTCTCCTAAGGAAGAAACTAGTAGGTTAAAAACTACCAGTGTGGGCAGCTGATTAAATGGAAGGTATTGTTTGCTTCTTTAAAGCTAGGGAAATAGATTTTATGTATTCCTATTGCTTAAAATTAATACTGCTATTTTTCTGTCTTGCAATTATTGGAAGGGGGACTGAAGGGTAACATTCTTCTTTTCCCAGGTCTGTAAATTTTAGCAGATTTAGATGCGACTTAAATATTTTAGCTTTTGTGTAAGCCACTGCTGGGTCAGTGATGCACAGAGAAAAGTGCTGTAGGAATTGGGTGCATTGCATGGGAAAGCTCTTGTGTATTGAGAGCCCAAGTGACATTTGATGACTGGATATCATGTAAATAGAATTCTGTTATTGGAATACTTTTTCCACAAGGGCTTTACTGCTGTTGGAATGAGACTTATGGAATAAGAATGTAGGTTAAAGTGCACAAGCACAGTTATGTGGAGCATCTATGTGAACTGTAAATGGTTTATATTTAATACTTAAGTATGAAAGGTATTTACAATTGTTTTTTTTTTTTTTAAAGTCAGTGGAACTAGACTGAAGGTGATTATCTTGTCTTAATAAATATTGTATTCCATTTTTACTGTTTTCAAAGATTTTTTTTTTTCTTAATTGTGAAATAGCAGCTAAAGTCTATAGTGTAAACTGATCTAGTGGTGAGGAAAATCTTTCATTGATCACTATTGCTCTTTGAAATATTTCTTCTCATTCATCTTAATTCTTGGAATATGCTCCTGTGCATGTCATCTTTATTGCTGAAAGGAGTGTAAAGGGAAATGAGAACTGTCTACATTTTGATGTGTCTGTACTTTGTTTTACAGTGCAAAGTTAATAAATCCTGATTGGATTGCTCTGCACACATCTCGAGGGTATGAGAGTCAGCCACATAAGTTATTTATGCGTACAACAGGTAGGAAAATTATATTTCCTTAGGACGATCGTACAGATTTGTCTCGCTTACTAATTTAGCATGTTTAATATCATGCAGCTCCTCTGTCTTCACCAGTTTATTCTTGGTTCTTTGACTTCAGCTTTGCAGGTCCTTTTATGAACTGAACTCCTGTGTTCTTTCCCCTTCTGCTGTCATTTGTGAAGCTGATATATATAAAATATACAAACAAGTCTTCAACCCAATTGATTCAGTAAAAACTAAAACAAAGTTACTCTTTTTTTGTAGCATAGACCTGTGTTTTAATTTTGAAAATAGTATTGTTGTTTTCCCTTCCATTCTGAAAAATGTGCTTTACCAAGCTTAGCTTGTTTTTTTATTGTAAAATTATTTTGCATGTAGACTGGCATTCACTGCCTTAACAGCCTCTTGAGGTCTCTGAGATCTTTCTTAGGAGCTGTACACTTTATCTGAAAGGGAGAGATATTTGATGTTTTTAAAGATGTCACTTTTCTTTCCAACAGTCGCCACTTAGAGATAAACACCTGTTAACAAAAACGTAAAAATGTATTTTACCACTTTCATACTAAATTTCATTTTCCTGCGGTCAGCACTCTTCTGAATATTTGATTCTATATGTAGAAAAGAGTAAAACAAGTGCAGAAAGAAATTTGTAGACAACTTAATTCAGTAGCTGTATCAGTAGGACAGCAAACAATGTGGCCAGTGAGCTCTTGTTCTCTAAGCAATGGCAGATGCCATGTTCTCCTATTACTATTTTCTTTCATTTTAAATCTGTCTTTTGCTTTGCGTAACACTAGAGTTCCACAAAATGCTTTCTGACTGCAGCAGCAGAATTTGTTATTCATAAATAGCTTTTCTGTACTTCACAAACCTCTTAGTCTGGTCTCTAGTAATTGATTGAATTGAAAGAAAAAATAAAAATCACTAGAACTTAATTACCCTTGAAATGGTCTTTATTAATTTTGAAGTCAACTCACTTGACAAACCACTGATGGATCTGGGAGAACTGATAAACAGATTTTGACAATAGCCATTGGAAGAATGCATTAAAATAATTCAGAATGGTCAATGTCAGCTGTTGGTATTACACCTTTATTTTAGGTGTCATTGTATTTGTTTTGCTAATGCCTTAGGTATATTTGTTTAGTTGTGGCTTAAGCCTGCAAAACAATTAATCACTGAATAACTGATAGCTTTAAACATTTTCTTCCAAAGCCCGTGACTGAAAAGAGGCAAAATATACTTTCCCTCTTGGAATAAATGCACATTTTCTAAAACTGGTTTATAGAAATCACGTGAGATTTTTCTTAGGCTCTTAAGACAACAAGAAGAATTCACCTGATGGTTTAAGCATGAGCAGGAGTTGACATAATTCTAGGCAGGTGAACTTGCTGGTTCTGTTTTCTTGTCGACCCTCTTACATATATTTGCTGTAGGCAAATGATCAAAGCCAAAAAAACTAGTTCTAGTCTATTAGTCCACATCACTGGTAATTCACACAGATACACTGCAGATTGTCATAATCTAGAGCTTCTTAATTGTGTCTCCAGACTATCTGTTCTATCAAACAGCTTGACTGGATCTAGTTGTAGTTGATTTCTTTTGAGAATTAAGAATGCCTTCTCTCATTGTGGCATGTGAGGAACTAGAGTGTGCTCCCTTACTGACTGAGGCTGTGCCAGAAGCCAAAACAGCTGAACACATGGAAGCAGCAGCTTTTGGACATCAGAAATGATAGCGTTAGAAACATTAACAAGATCAAATTCTGTAGACCTGTTTCTTTTTGTCCTTTGAAGTGGAACTACCCAGTTTGTTCTAACGAAGAACTTTCTGGTATTTTAATGTTTATTTGCCTATATTTTTTCCTTGTCTTTCCCGAAACAATTGAAAAAAATTAGCTTTGGAGTAACTCCCAAACCTGAGCTGTCTTTAAAACAATGAAACATACTGTAATGTAAGACCATAGAAAAGCTTATTCAGCTGAAACTATAGTCCCATGATGTTTGAACTTCCGTTGGATTCACTAAAGTGAAGTTTTCAGTGAGGATACAGATGCAAATCCCACATTCAAAAGGTAGGCAACTAATCTCACACCAACACTGTGTAGTTATTGTCATCTGAGTTTTTTTACACTGGATACAACCAAGATATGGAGCCATAAGAAGCAGAGTCAAAGATTCACAATCCAGATAAAAATACACAACTTGAACAGCATTAAGATGAGATATGTGGGAGGATTCTAATGTAAAGTTAATCTTTATTTTTCAGTGTTTGTTGCTGATTTGCTGGTTTATATTCCTGCAGTTATTTTATATTGTTTTTCCTTGAAAGAAACATCTACTAAAAAGAAGGCAAGTATCTGGGGGGTGTGTGTATAAATTAAAAAACAAAGAATACATACTGTGAACAGGGTAGAAATGTAACAGGATGAGAGTTAATTAAAATATTACATGGCAATGGCTTCAATTGATGTAAAACTGATGACAATCAGTGTATCTTGTATTGAAGGCTTTTCCGTTAAAAAAAAAAAAAAAAGCCATTAAGCCATTAACTTACCTTATAGCAATTATTTTAGTGCTTTCAATAACAATAACAAGATGCTCTGAAGTTCAGTAGCCATGAACTCCTGAATTATCTTTCTTTCTGAATTTATTACTTGGGTAGTAAAAACAAGATTTGTGCTGTGACATGGAGGAATCTAGGAACTGCTTTGTCCTGCACACTCCTTATGATAGAACAAATATATTTTGAAATAATAAGTCTTTGTATTTTTGGAGTGGTTCCAATGTTTAAGATGGGTGTGGGTGACCTTTGAGTTTGTTGGCAAAGGGCAGGCTGGTCTTTATTCAATATTTTCTCATTTATGGAAAATCTTTATCCTTTTTTATTCCTGAAAATATTACTGACAGAAGATTACTTGTAGAGAAGAATATTCTTACATATAGCATGCACCATGGAGGGGCAAACTTTTTGTACTGGAGAAGTAGTATAAGTTCCTCTGTCTAATGTCTAACTTAGAAGTAATTATTTGCCCCTTTCTTGTTTTGATCCTTCTTTCCAGGTTTCCAGTGCTCTCTGTATACTGCTTTATCCAGGCCTCATTCTTATTGACCATGGACACTTCCAGTATCCTTGTTCTGCAGTGAAATGAATTTCCATTTGCGAAGTAACACTGTTCTGTAGTACTTTGTCTTAGCTGGGAAGACGGAAGACATTACCTTTGTATATGAAGTCATCTGAGTGGCTTCTGCCTCTCAGTAGAGAAAACTGTAAGCCTGTAATATATTGGAGATAAATAGTTGATACTGGGACAATCCAAACATGAATAGCATTCTTTCTGTGCCTTAAGCTTGTATTTCTGTCAGTCACTTTGTTGCAGAAAACATCAATGGTACTATGACAGTGAAAAGAATGATGCCTTGTGCTCCTGTGATTTGTGTTTGGAAAGAGAATCTTCTTCTTGCAGATGGCAGAGGAGTGTGTCAAGTGTAGTTGTGTAAAATGTTCAGTTGTGTAAAATACGCCATTCTGGCTTGCCTTTACAATTACTTGACACTGGATTCACTTCACTTAATGCCTAAACATTTAAAAGCTAGGCATCTAATATGAGTTAGGCCATCAGAACTAACTAGTCCATATTGGTGGCAGACACCTTCACAGGTGGGTCTTTTTAAATAAGATACCTGTTTTTATACTTGTTTTGCACATCAACAAGCAAATGCTGTTATTTGACTATTCCAGGCTGTGCTGCTCAGTGCTGTCGAGCCAGAAGGACACAATCCTGGAGTTGTAATAAATGCAGTTATGTAAATATTCCAAAGAGATACTGAATCTCAGCATCTACTACTAAATGAAGTTTTGACAATCAAATAGTATACTAATTTCTGGTTTTCTTCCAAGAGAGTGCATGGTGAACTTGGAAGATGATGTATCTTGGAGAGCAGATTTTGAAGGAAAAAAATTTGTAGTGCTGTTGGATATTTGAGTTACAGTTCAGGAATTCTGACATTCTATTTTTAGCTTGACTCTTTAAAGATGTAGCTCATCTGGAGACATCACTTACAAGAATGGGAATGAATGCAGTTCATCTTAAGTGAAAGAAGCTAGTGATCAGAAGACGACACAGGGTTACAATTTTCTAATATGTGAAAGATGCACAAAGAAGGCGGCAATAAGCTGTTCTGTATGTCTTATGTTGGATAGGATGTGAAGTAATGGCCCTAAGTTACCACAGAGAATATTTGGGTTTTTTTAAATACATGGAAAAATCTTTTGAACCATAGTTACAGTGAGATGCTAGAATAGATTGTCTGTGGATGTTGTGGAATTTGTGGAATCCAGATCCTTTGAAGAGGTTCAGCAAACCTTGTGTCAGGAATGACACAGGTGCAGCAGACACTGTGTTGAAGCAGACGTATGCAGACTATGTTCTGCATAGTCTCCTGTGGTCTCTTCCAGCCCTGTGACTCTCGCATGAATGACTTCACTATTTGTGACCAGCTCCTGAGAAGTCAATAGATTTACTTAACTGCTGCTGTAGGTCTCTGCCAGATCACAGCCTTTTGGCGTAAGAATTTGTTGATGAGATTTCAAATGTACATGGTGATTTTCAGTGGGAAATTTGAGTGGGCTGAAAACAACGTAGACAATCTGAATGTGCTATCACAGCTATTTATATGGACAAAGAGAAAACAAAATATTGTGAAATTTCTGACAATACAAGTCTATCTCATTGTGTAAAAATAAGAGTAAAAGACAAAGCTAATCTTATGTTGCAATTTAATAGTGTAGCTTAGTCTCTTCAAACTCTACTGAGCTTGGGAACCTGTTTTCAAAATCACAAGGAAGTAATGTTGCTTTTAGTAACTATCATTCATTTTTTGTACAGTATTAGCAGCTAAGGGAACTGATCACAGATGAGGGTGTGTTTTGAGTACAATATAATCACAAAAACCTCATGAGCCCTTGACACAATACATAATTTAAATACTGATGTATTTGAATATTCTGCACGTACCTTTTGGGAGCTGGGAGGAGAGGTTCTTGAAAGCTTTATCCTTAATCATGTAAATACCAAGAAAAAAAATACTTACCCTGATGCGTCTTACCAAGTAGTGTTACTGTCACCAAAAGCTTGGCTGGCTGAGTATACATTACATGTATAATTAAGACACACTACTTGTCCTCATTTTTGCCTGTGCAAGCTTAAAAATATAAAAATTACACTTGAAATAGAAGTAAAATTATTTCTGTCTGTGAACAACATAGTCACAACTGGCAATGTGTTCTTAAAACTAAGTTGGAAAAACTTACTTTGCATGCTATTTTACGCTTGTCCCTCGGGGCATTCATCATTGACTTCCAGTACTAAGACATGTAGCTTGTCCTTGACATAAAAAACCATATACAACTCGGTGAGCCTTGGCTTTGCCTTGTGGGGTGTACTTTATTTGTCTTATGATTGGGACCTTTGGGGGTCAGTGGCATTTTGCTTGGCCTTAAATTATAAGCAAATGGAACTCTACCATTCTCTGCCCTTTTTTTGCTATTTACTTGGAAAGTGCTTCAAGAAGGGACTGAAAGGAAAGGGGTAAGTGACTTTAGACACTTTATCTTTCTCAAGAATAAGTCCAGGCAGCCTGGCATTGAGAATGTGATTCTCCTGATTTGTGTGTGA
The DNA here is from genome assembly GCA_013400535.1 of Scopus umbretta. Classification (NCBI taxonomy): domain Eukaryota; kingdom Metazoa; phylum Chordata; class Aves; order Pelecaniformes; family Scopidae; genus Scopus; species Scopus umbretta. The sequence goes on along the minus strand of VZTL01077012.1, from coordinate 30,147 downwards.
TCATTTCTGAATTAATTTCTAGCGGAAGGTACTTACCTTGTTGTAATGTATTCCCCTCATGCAAAATAAGTATTTCTTGTTGAGATCTACATTAAGTCATTCTGCTGAACAAACAGCAGAATCTTTTAAGATGTCCTTTCTTAGCACTCTTCATTCTGTGAGCTAAATTAAATATGGGCTGCAGCGGGCAACCAGATTAGGTTGACAGCAGTAGCTCTGTGGTTCTCATGGAGTTGTTCTTACTAATTTGGGGATGATGAACTTTCTGCGGTATTGGTAGGTCTTTTTGTTTAGATTTGTTACCTTCAGTTCTGTATTTCTCTTTAAAAAAAACCCAGAAGGTTTATGCTATAAACTAAGAACTTACTTTTGTTCCCAGTAGCTGGATTTATCTTTTCTGATGTGAGCTTTTCTCTTGATTGCAGATTAGTATTATTAACTAAAATAGCAGGGACAGTGGTGGTTTCCTTTGCTGTCTGCTGGCTCCCGTTCTGTACCGACATGGAACAAATCATGCAAGTACTCAGAAGACTCTTTCCCATTGACCGAGGCTTGTTTGAGGCATGCATGTTTTCTTCTCCCCCACCCCACTGTAAATGTTCTGTATTCTTAGATCCCTTGAGAAACCTTCATCGTGACCTTTAGGGATTTCATGTGGGAGACACACCACAGAACTAGTAATTTGAGATGGCTTCTTCAGCAGTCATTTCTTGCCAGTTATTTAATCCAGTATTTAACCCCAGCTCAGCTGGCATCTTCCAGGATATTATATGAGTAGACAACACTTATCCCATCATCAAACCCATACTTCAATCCATACATTTTTCCATTGAAATAGATTCCATAGTAATTGACAGTGTCAGAAGATGTAACCTTAAAAGCTAACAGCTTCAGTCTCTGTCTTTGGTTCTGCTCAGCTTCATTATTTAAAACAAAATTAAAAATAAGTGTTTTGAGTACAGCCTGGAACTTCCTTTTTGACCCACCTTGTATTTTCAGTGCAAGCTTCCACAATATTTTCCAAAAGTTTTAGGCCAGTTCNCCAAGCTGTTCCTTGGGAATTATCTGGAACTTACAAATTTATAAATAAATAAACAAACAGGTTTGGTCACCAGGCTTCTTATTCAGTATGAAGTTTAAAAATAAAATCTGTAAGTGACAATAACCAGTGAGTCCAACAGAGCTTAAGGATTTTAGTCTAATATTAGCCCAAATATTTTCTGAGTTGATCAGGGGAGTGACTTGCTGGATGCTAATCTAGATAAAATGAGAAATTGTTCACGTGAGCAATGCACAGTAAATTTATACTGGGGTGCGTGTAACAGGTTCTTTGAATTGGTTCCCATTTACAGAAGCAGTAACAAATGCTGATGGTTGTAAAATCGTATTGGCTATTAAGTGGGCGTCCTGTGTGTTTGCTGGTGCTGCCAAACCCTCTGTTCACTTGTAATCCTCAGCAGATTTGAAGTGCATATTCTGTATTGCTAGTGAGCATGTGAGGAAGATGGCTCAGTTGTTGGTGCTAGTAGCTTTCTTGCTGTTATGTCTACACAGCTGTGATTCAAGCAGCTGTTTAGGGATGAGTTTCACGAGCATGATAGCTGTAGTTACAAATTTAATTTTGAAAGTGATCCTAGCACAACTGCTAATGTCTTTAGACTTCTTGATTTATTAGAGGTTAACTCTGTCATTGCTAGCAAGCAGTAAGCACAGCTAAATACATTCAGGTATGTAATGAAATGTGACAGTATATAGAATGTCTTCACATGTGAAAAAGATTCATACATGCCAGTGTTTAATCAGGGACAGACAGTTTCAGAGCTTTATTTTCACAAAATATGTGATCTCATGAGTTGAGAAGTAGTCTCTTGTGCTGAAAACTTCTCCGTTATTTTAGAACATGTTTTAATTTAGTCTCTTGAAACTTTCAGTTTTTGAACATCAGAAAAATTTGAAGTACTTCTAAGAATATGATGTATATCTGCAAGGGTCTTTTTGCAGTATCATGGTGAAGACCCAACAATCCCCCACCTCCCAAACTCCGTTATTGTCACAAACGTAAGTTTAAATGAATGTAATTATCGCTAATTACCTTTGTTTTTCCCCTCCAGGATAAAGTAGCCAATATTTGGTGCGGTCTAAGTGTCCTTATAAAGATAAAGAATATAGTATCACCTCAAACTCAACTAAAACTCAGGTAAGACATAACTGAAGTGCTTTAGGTACGTTTTTTTATTTGCATTATTTTTTTGCAAAATGAGTAACTTTTGTTAAAGAATTATGAGAAGCGGTGTTTAAAAATCTTGAAAAAAATTCTTTCCTGTACTGTCCTTTTCTCCCAAGTGATAAGGTTTACTCCAAGTACTGTTAGGAGTATTTATGACTGAAAAATTTCCTGCATGTTTATGTAGTGATTTAAGCTACTTGGTTGGTTAAAACTGAGTTAAAATTTGCATGCTTTCCTCTTCAAAGAATTACCTCTTTTAGTGCTCTAAGAAGTCAGAGTTCACAGTTCTGTTTTTTTGACTAAGTGAAGAATTCAAGTCTAGGGCTGCAGGGTCTGAAATATTAATGGAAATGCTTTATTCCTCTTTCAAAAGCGCTTATGTCAGTGAAGACTATTCAGTGCTCTGCTCTTGTGAATGGGTCTCCTTGAGTGATTTTGTAGGTCTGAAAATTACAGTTGAATTCCTAACTTACACAGTTTTCAAAAGTGATTATATATCATGGATGTAGTTACTCATGTATTAAAACTCTTTTTCTTACAAAATTCTTTAGTTTTGTTGTAACATTCTTGAGCCTGCTTCCTACTTGTATAAAACTAACTGTCCAGCCTTCTCTACGAGGATTTAAATTTGCTTTGGTAAGTGTATGTTCTTAATTGCTCCTTGTTTTATATCCAGCACTGGTGTGTGACCAACAGTTCTACTTACAGTTGCTGCAATGTGCAGTAGTGTGTCTACTGAAATGTGTGTTCTGCAATGTGCAGAAGTGTGTTTACAGAAATGCTGTTCTGTTTCTGCTGAAGAGATTGGTTAAAAAGTGTTTTGCTATCACATGTCCAGGCGGGTCTGACCTGTCTTTCAAATCCCGACTTTTTTTCCTTAGCCTCAATTTTCTTTATTTAATGCTGTATTTTTATTATCTTCCTCTGAAGAGTCTTCAGAAGATTCCATACACATTAAAGCCTCATACAGAGTTGGAAATTCTCCTCTTTTTGTTTAGTTTCCAAGGTGCTAGTTTTTCTTACTGCACTGGCTGCAAAATTCAATAAAAAAAGTCCTGATGGACATTGTAAGCTCATTAGCAGTTTGAAAAGAAAATGATACTATTTTCCCAAATGTTTGCCTTTTTTTATTCATATTATATCATTGAATTTAAGCATATTAGCATGACTTACATGTAAAAATCAGTTTTCCTTAAAATCAAAATGATATGGAGCTGGTCCTAAGGTTTCAAGAGTTACAAGATAATTTCTATTTTTAATTTGACGTGAGCACTGTTTGAGAGTGTCTGGCAACATTGCCTAAAACTAACATTTATCCCTTCTAAGAACTGGTTTATATTTTACAGTGTGTTTTTATTTGGTGGGGAAAACTTGATGTATTAGCTGTTCATGATGATGAGCAAAATTTTATGTCAAAAAGGTGGGCAGTTCTCACCATGACTGAATTTTGCCAGTGCTTATGTATGTGAATATTGTGTTTACTTGGTGGGGATGCTCTTGTCAGTAAAGCTAAGCAAGAGTGAGGTCTCTTTATATGAAGTGCTTTCTGAATAATTCTGGTTAAACTTTCAAACAGTGTATTTTTTTAGTATGTATAGGTGGTTACAGAAGCAGCTCTGTGTACTTGTTGATTGCACTGAAGGAAATGTAGCAGTTAATTAGAAAAGTCAGATCATGTAGTTCATACACTCATGTAAAGTCTATGCCAGTTGAGGAACTAAAACAGTCCTTTGCATTGCAGTCACATATACTAATATATCTCTGCTTTCCTTTTCTAAGGTTAGTTGTGCATTGTCATTTTTCCTGTTCTCCTTTCAAGTACATGAAAAATCTATTCTTCTAGTGTCAGTGTAAGTAAATTATTTTTCTGTAGATCTATTTTGATCTTCTTCATCTTGTTATTGCATGCTGCTTTCTCACTCACAAATGTATCTGATTTTAAAAGCTGTACACATTTGCTTTTCTGAGTAACTCGTAAATGAAAGTGTATGAATGCAGCCGTGCTGGTCTCTCCTGCTTCGCTCATCTCTCCGGGCCAGTGTTCTGTCTGCGTTTCCTGGAGTACAGAGTGGCACAGGGCATAGCTGTTTGTCCAAGGGGGTAGACTGGCTGCGGGGCTGGTTAAGGTGATGCTGCCATGGACAGCAGTCTTGTACTTGGCTGCCCAGCAAGGCTGGAGCACGGTGGCAAGTTGAACGGGGCGATTGATCCCTTGCCAACAGCATCGGAAAAGGGGCCTTCTCTCCCTTTGTCATTAAGGTTATGTTTTTCCCATCCCCTGCCCCAAAGGAGGTGAGGGCAGCAGGGGCAGTCAGCAGCTGTCCTCTTCTGCGTGGATGTCCGACGTGTACCTGAAAGTAATGTTTGATAAAGGAAGATTTAGAAAGGCAGCCCTCTTACTGCTTCCTGTTCGTGCCTGACAGGAAGGCTCAAGTGGTGGTTAGGGCACGCCTGTTATCTCTGTAGGCAGTTGTCTGGAGGTGCCAGCGCAGGTGCTCCTCAGAGCCAGCAAGAAGCCTTGCGCAGAGCGGGCGCCAACCTGGCTGCCTGTGCCTGCCAATGGCACGCGCCGTAAGCGTCTGCGGAGCGACTCTCCCGCGGCAGACCCCCACGCAGGGCAGAGCATTTGCCTCTTAGGTTCAGTGGGGTGGGGGGGGGAGCAGGGCGCCCCAGCGGAGGATGCAGTGCTTCTTCGGGCACTGCCTGTTCCCGGACTTTCTCAGCCTGTGCCAGCCTGGGCAGCGCTCTGCCCTGCCCCCCAGAGGAGTGGGAGCACAGCAGCCGTGCGAAAGCTTGAGAGGATGAAGTGCTGTCACTTCAGTGTTTGCATATCTGTTTTTCCTCTTTTCACTCTAGGCCAGTCTGCTTAATCATAAATGAAATTCCTTTTATGGCTACGTGGTTTTTACTTGTATCAACTTTCAGGTGAGTTGAACACTATTAACATTATTTTAAAACTGTGTTCTTCGCCAGTTTTACTAAATAAGTGTATTCTTTTTCCTCTTCTCTTTGCATTCTTTGAAATACAACTCGGAATGTGCACTCAGTTCTGTGGGTAATTCTGTTTTAACAGTATGTTGCCTCTGCTACTGAAAGACGGCCTGCTGCTGGCCTACGCTGTGACAATGCTGGCATTCCTGTCGGTCTGTGTGGCTTCCTTTTCCATATTTGAGAAGACTTCAGCAGAGGACCTGCAGCTGAAACCATTCTCCCTTTCCCTGAAGGGATATGTTTCTTGGTTTAAGTCATTTCCCAAGATTGTCAGGAGTCTGGTAAGCAATTTTAATTCCTACAACTTACTTACAGCTCTTCATGGTACTGAAGGACTTGCATAAACCAGTTTTATGTCTGTAACTGTGCACAAAGCCACACTATCTTCATGTAGAGGTGTGCTAGAATTTTTTTCTGCAATGTCATCTATGTATAGATTGAAGAATACAGAGCACCCAAGTAATGAAAGTAACAGCTTACTTGTTTGAGCTGTTAAATCACCATTAGCTAATATATCATTCCTTATCTTACAGTTTCTTCTTTCCCTAACCCTGATGGGCGTCCTGTCTCTAATGAGCGCTGCAGTGCATCCTCCACAGAGGTTACCGGATTTATTTCCTGTGTCCGTGTCCATTATTTCTTGCTTACACTTTTTATTATTTTTGGTGTATTTTAATGTTGTTATACTCTGGGACTCAAAGAATAGTAGAAGTCAGAAGAAAATCAGTTAATCAACCCACGAAGATCAAGGACTAAACTGTGAAAGGACAGTATTTTCACAGTGTCTGGCATTGCAGGTAAACCTCTTTGTGATGTAATACAATTCGTATAACCTTATGAAAATCAGAAACACATTATGCATATTTAAACACAAAATAATCAAAGACTTGTTTAAAGGAGAAGTATTGTGAAGAACACTTAGAAATGTGATTTGGTGTGTTTTCTTCAGAAGTGTAATGCTTTTGTTACCATCTGTAAACTTAAAATCCCTAATAAAGGACCAAATTTTGAATTAATGCTAAAATACCCCGGCTGGATTAGCAAAACGGCAAACTGTTTTGTTAGCATTGAGTTTACACATTTCCCAGCTAAAAAGTATAAGTGAGTGAAGTAGCGCAGGTTAAGTGGAAACTCTTGACTGGCAGCTCTTAAGTTGCCTTGCTGAATTGTTTTATGACATGAACTGTCTTGTGTAGTCAGTCACTGTCCTCTGTCGTCGTTTCCTGTGGCACACTGCAGTTCATCCTGGCTGTTGCACAAGGCTGTGTGTCAGTGTGAGGCACTCTCCGGACGCTGTGATCTAAGCAGAGCACTTGGTTCCTCAGCTGATATTGTAGGGAAGAAAACGGCAACCTTCCAGCAGTGTCACCGGCTGGAGATCGACAGGCTCAGCCACAAGATGGACCCAACTTCCGTAGCACACCTGGCAGCAATTCTATAGCAGTTTCAGTTCCACCCACAGGCTTTTGGTTTTCTTGTGTTACAATATGTGTCATTTTCCACCCTACCCATACTTTCAGAATGCTGAAGAATGGCGTAAGCCACAGAGATGCGCCAAAGTTAGTGCTGGGCACAGAAGTAGAGGCTGTGATACTTGGAAACGGGAAGGTTCCTGTGCATGTGGCAGGTTGGAATACACGTCTTCCTGCGCTGTAGGTCAGCAGCTATGATTTTTTTCGTTTTAACATCAGTGTAGTCTTACGACTCTGAACAACTGTTTCTAACAGGGCTGAAAAGCCAAAAGATCCTGGTTCTACTGAAGTAATAGCTGAGGTACTGCAGTGCAGTTTGAAAGCAGGTACTAGGCTCTTCAAAAACAGGAAAAAAAAAAAAAAAAGGGAAAACCCCACAATGAATAACGCCCTTTACTGCACAGTGAGTTGCAGATGTAAACGGAATAAACACTGCAGCTTCTCCCCCTGCGCAGTACAGCCTCCAATGCCAATAGTTCAGAGGATACAAACCGACTGAACAATGAATACGTAACAAAGCGTGTAGTAAGAAAATAAGGCATAAAGCAATTCCTGGTAGTATAGTATAGTTAGAAGTCAGTCTATAATTTTCTTAATTCTGCTCAGACACTATATATATGTGTGTGTGTGTATATATATATATATAAAAAAAGCAAACCCGTCCTTGTTTAAAGGCTTCTCCCCTGACCTCGGTGCGCTCTGTCGCATACCAAACCCTCGTTGACATTAGCACATTCTGGGGCTGTCTCTGCAGCATCAGTTGTGAGTGTGTGAATCAGCTGTTCTGGGAACTTCCAACTGTGTCAGTTATGAATACTGTAAATGCAGCCTCTACGAGCTGACTCTATTTGTTCAGTTTTTCCAGCTTTATTTGTTGTGGAAAAAGTAGCCACAGCCAACATTATACCCATGGCAGCTGAGATAAAATAAAGAAGGTGCTCTTGAGTAGTAATTGTATCATTATCGGCAGTGAGTACAGTTTAGCAGTTTACCTCACTGTAAGAGTTCACTATAAAGCAACAAAACTTAAATATTTTCACAAGTATTTAGAATTTTTCTGAGGGTGTGCATGCAAGAGCTCTGCCCACAGCATGGCCTTTCGTTTTAGAAGCGTAGGCCGAGGGGCATTGATGTGTATCAGGGCACATAAATAGGAATCTTTGTCTCCAGAGGCTGTGAAAGCTCAAAACCACAGCATTCCCTCCAAGCATGGCTGGGTGAAAGACTGCTGAAAGTTCAGGCAGCTTGAAGAACGTCTACTTCCAATGAAATAATACGTGAAACAGCAAATTAAGATGGAAGGAAGCAGAATGGTTTCGGGTTCTAATCAGCCTGTTCTCTTGTGTCCACCGCAAGATCATGGTGCAATCCTTCCCACCCATAGAAAAACATTAGTTTTGAGTGGATCTCTTTTCTTTGTCCTTGAGATGGCCTCCAGGGGTGATAAAGTGAGAGTCATTCGATCCACCTTGTGTGGAACTGGAAATGGTTCTTAACAGACCCAGCTGTTTCTGAAAGGCAAAAGCCTTGTACAGCAGGAGGTCAAAGAAACAGTAACTGCTTAAACAGCTAAGGCATGTGCGAGGAGTATTTGCAGCAGAATCTTAGCATATAACCTCGTAGTTCCCTTAAAAAATGGTTAAATACCAAATTTCATGGTATTTAATAATTGCCATGGTGTAAATTACTGCTGTCGTCTATTGTCACCTTTAGTGTTATTTTCTGTAAAAGTTTTTCAGAGCCGCTTGATTTAGATGCATGCAGTTCATTTACAGATTCTTTTCAGATCAATAATTATTAATTTCCAGCTACAGAGGTTACAGTCAGGTTAGATAAACTATTGCTGGTTCGGGCTAACCTTCCATTATCATACAAAGCAATCGGCTGCTGAAGCTTGTACATACGACAAAAACCAACAGCACAGAAAGCTTGAATGCGTGGGGTGGAAGGTAAACGGAGTAACCGACACAATTCCCTTCAAACAATTGCTAACATTTTTTTCCAGCCAGACTGCACAGTGCAAAACCACTTTTATTAATTACAAACTCCCACAGCTAGAGCGTATACATGTTTAACCACAAACTGGAACACATTTACCATTTTGGTTCTCGGAATTTTACTTGTAAAAATCGGTTTAGCTGTTTGAGTAACAGTACTTTGCAGTGGTAGCAAGAACAGACGGTCAATTCTGTGCATTTATGTTGAACTTTCTCGCTCGCTCCTGGGGCGGGGGAATCATCCTACTGCACTCTTTCAGCATGAGGGAGGCTGCACCTTACCCATCTGAGCTGTTCACTAGGTGAACATTCGGGTGTTCGCTAGGCTGGAGAGGAGGTTTTGAGGATAATGAAAACAGGAAGACACTGTTCTGTAACAGCTCTCCCCATATATCATTAAATACCAAAACTAAACTAAAAGTTGACCCAAAAAGCAAATGTTACTAGAGCCACGTGCTTTAATGCTGTGAGCTTGAAGCCGATACCTTTTATAAAGTGTGTTTTGGGTTGACTTTAGAGGAAACATCTTTGTAGATGACAAGCGTGTCCCTAACTGTGGCAGCCGCAGATGGGGAAACTGCTGTTTGTAAACAGCTTAAACATGCTTGGCACTCAGAATAATTCCTTGCACAATAGAGCTTCCTCTGTCTTTTGCGCCCAATCATCATTAGAGAAAGTCATACATTTTTCGACAGGCTGCTGCAAAACTAGATGGGTTAATTTAAATTGTGTTTTGCTACCTTTTGGGAGGGTGATGAATTGATTAAATGAGCGCGCGCACCCCACCCTGGCAGGAAGCAACCATTTCCCAGTGGAGGCCTGGGCTCCAAAGGTCAGCTTTTCACAGGGTTTCTTCGCACCCAGTGGGGTTATAGTGGGGTTTTTTTGTTGTTGTTGTTTGGTGGTGGTTGTTTTTTTAAACCACAAGGCAGCATAATTATATATATGCAGTAAGAACATACAGAAAATACAGTTTATTTTCCATGCAGCAGCAAATCTAAGCATTTTGTACATACGCTTGCATAAACCAACCATGATGTATTATTTACATTGAGATTATCCGGTGGTGCACATTGTTAAGTTTAAATAGATGCCAGAAATTTTATCTAGATGTGCACCTGCCTAGCGCAACGAGCAATCCCGAACTGGTATTTGCTGGGGAGATAGGTTTACAGTCATTTCTTCTCTCCTTTTAAGTACAGTCAAGCAGATGTAGAACTTCGGGTTGATGTGGAATGCATTTTTCACATAATGCCTGCGTGGAGATAAGGAATGACTAAATAAATAGCAATTAGACAATAGCGTCATCATTCATGTGATCTGTTCAGAAGAGTATGTCGGTCCTACATCCAGTAGTAGCCTCACTGCGTAACAAAATACAGACAGACACACATACATCCTAAGGCAATGCAAGGTCTCCCTTGAACTGCAGTAACATTTTAAGATGTCTCAAGGAAATGCTGTAGCTTTTAGCTGTAGAAAAAGTTGAGAAGTAGTGGTGATGATAGCTAAATGATCTTTTAGCAATTATATTTTTTAAACACTAAGAAAGCAAAGGGCTTTACAGTGTTGGTCACACTTGGGAAGGGATAGAGAAAACCAGAAAAAGTAAATGTGTCTTTTTTTTTGACAGAAGGCGCAAAACCAATATTCCCTGACTAGATGATACTAACTACTAGTAGAGACGTGTGCTCTCTGAGCTAACTTCGAATTGAAGCCTTGTAGTTGTGGTCAGTAGGAGTTTAGCTCAAGCTAATAAGCCAGTGTAAGGCTTTCATTATTGTACCATAGAAAGGTCACTCTCTGCATTCTGTAGGACTCAGAAATTTTGCTGAGTAGAGAAAATGAGCTGCTAACAGGATACTAGCTCTGCTCTCCTGCACTGGTTTCCATCCCTGAATTACTCTGCCTTTGTTGTGGTAGCTGGTTTAAAGGAGTAAGGAGTAGAAAGAATCTCTGGCATAAGCAGCTAAAATAACTTTTAGAGTAACGTTAGCTTGTGGACAAGCAGGATTTTAAAGTTTTTGTTTTTGTGGTTGGCTTTTTTTTTCCCTTTTTCTATTAGGTTACTTGTGATTACAAAATAAAACTTAGAATCATAGAATCATTAAGGTTGGAAAAGACCTCTGAGATCAACAAGTCCAATCGTGAACCCAACACCACCACGCCTACTAAACCATGTCCTGGAGTGCCACATCTACACGTTTTTTGAACACCTCCAGGGATGGGGACTCCACCGCCTCCCTGGGCAGCCGGTTCCAATGCCTCACCACTCTTTCAGTAAAGAAATTTTTCCTAATATCCAATTTAAACCTCCCCTGGCACAACTTGAGGCCATTACCCCTCGTGCTATTGCTAGTTACTTGGGCAAAGAGGCCAACACCCTCCTCCCTACAGCCTCCTTTCAGGAAGTTGTAGAGAGCGACAAGATCTCCCCTCAGCCTCCTCCTCTTAGCCTTCACTGAGAAGCAAAATGCGTGTCTGAGCTCACGCCTGCACTGACTCAGTTACACAGCCTGTAGAACCTGTAGATCTGCTTTTCCATATTCCTCGATTACAAGGTTAGCATACTTCAACTTTCCAAAGGAGAGATGTTCTTGCACTTTACAGGGAATTGATGTAATCTGCAGCCATTCTCATCTTTAGACACTTCTTTGTCTCACTTGACTTTATGAAAGATACGAGCAACCAGTTTCCTCATGCACAGGTAATATACGATATAGACAAGGTCAGTCGCTAACTGGGCTTTTGCTTACAACACTGGAACAAAGATGAGTAGCCAAAGGAGGAAGAATTTAAAACTCCATAAAACATGTCTTGAGGTGTCTGTTAGTACATTGTTTCATGCTTGCTGCTCTGGGAATGCCAAGAAAGCTGATGCAGTGGATTGCTCAGCAGCAGCCTGCCTGTCTGAGGTGCACGTGCCGAGATGGAACAGGAGGGTGAGATGCTCCTGGGTGCTTGGAAGTGGGCGGCTGCTCCTGCTGCTATTTCAGCCGGACCACCTGCCCTGCAGCCCACTGTCCTCTCTTGGAAAAGAGCACCGCTTGGAGGCCTTTGGCTGGCTGAACTGTTCTGGCTGGCTGTGTAGGGCCTGCCAGGAGTGCCCTGCGGAGTCTACCTATGCATTAATAACACAGCAAAGAAGTGTGCACGCAGCAGCTTTGCAGGAAAGCGAAGCCTGAGCCCGGGCAGTGAAGTGCCCCTGCCATCCACAGCCTAGCGGGGCTGCGGTGGGCAGCCTCCGTGGTGAATGCCAGGGCATCAGTCGTGGCATTTAAGAAGGTATAATCTGAAGTACGCAAATTTTCTTCCTTTTGTTGCATGTGTTACAGCTGAATTGCCATTCCTGAAAAAAACATCCGGTTAGAAACCGACAGGGCTGGTGAGGAGAAATGCTATCCGGTGTTTCAGAGTGGGACATTGCTTCTACAGATTCAGTATGTCATTTTGCCTAACAAACCAGTAACAAGAAATGCCACATGCAGAGTAACAGCTGTTTTCCCATCGAGCTATTACGTCCTGACTGCAGGCCTACATACTAGATCACTCTGCAAGCGTTTTAACCTTAAGTACCTCAGTCCTTAATATTAATACCGCCCGTACGTGGCAGCTGGAGAAGCCACGGAGCAGACCGAGGGGCTGCTTACCTCCGTCAAGGAGCGACTTCAGGAACGCAGAGCTACTGGTGGTCTGAACATACTCTGTGGAGGAGAAAAATGGCATTTGATGAACAGAACAACGGTGGCATTACAGAATTCGTGAAAATCCCTGCGCAAATAGGAGTTAAATAAGTTACTGCAGTGGTTAACAGAACCCCTTTTACTTGATAGTTACTGTGTCTCAACAGTAATTTAGGAGATTGTTTTAATTACTTGTGAGTGCATGCACGTATGTTACATCATTACCAATGATGACAAAGCAGAACAGAATGTGTTATGAGTATTAGAAGCTGGTCCTTCTTTTTTGCTATTAATAATAAAAAAATAAATAAAAATCCATAAAGACCACATCGGCAGAGTCAGCAGGCTCCAATCAAGGATCGCATGAGGGGAACCACCATCCCCCGGGCCCTCTGAGGGGATGGCAAAGAGAGAGGCAGCCACACCTGAGCCCCTTACGCAAGGAGGGCTGAGCCAGCCTGAAAGGCTGAGCAGACAGCTGGGAGAAGTAGACAAAAAGTGTGCAAGCATAGAGGGGAACTCGGGGAATGAGAACATAGGGGGACGGGGTCTGGAAGCAGGTGCATCTGCGTGCCAAGATTTCCAAATGGCTTTCTGCAGCAGATGATCAGCTCTGGTCTTAGTACCCTAGTGTCTGCTGGTGGTTCATACTGCATTTTGATTCCACCACCACAAAAGGGTGAAGAGAGAATTTAGAATTATTCACTTTATATTATACATACAGAGAACAAAGAGAGATTTACAGCAGCTTATAGCTAAAAAGATGACTACTATGAGGAAAGGGCCTGCATATAAACCTAGACGGAGAGAGGCATCAAAGCCACCAAAGACATGGGTGGTGGTGGGTAAGATTCTCCTCATTTCTCCTTATTTGGCATGCTGTGACTCCTTAGGTGTCACACGCTTCTTTCATATGGTGTGAGGCAGAAGACCTGCCCGTGGATCTGACATGAGGTGCCAGTGACAGTTACCTGGAACTGACCCAGACCAAGCCAGAAATCCTGTCCTAAGCCAGGTCTTCCTAAGATTTCTCCATAAAAAAGGCATCCCATTCAACTTTGCCTCGGGTACAACTTTTCAGCATTATACCTAATAAACACTATTTGTTTACACAGATTATCATCTAAAACCTACCACTAACTATTGCTTAAAATAGGAAACTGTCCAGTCTTGCATGACAAGTAACAGAAAAAGACTGACATTTAATTACAAGTTGCTGTTCTTTGCTTTCTTTGTGCTAAATGCAACTTCCTAATTCAGTCTTCACGAACCCTTTTACCACCGATTGCAGCACTCCGGCTAGGCAGTACTTAAAGAACCCACGTGTGCCAAAGCAACCATGCCAAGATTTGCACTTCATTCTGAGAAGCTGTCTTAAAAAATGTAAGCTGCCCAGATTCATATGAAACATCATTAACTCGGCTTTCCTTCCAAACATATACCATGACATACACACATTTTGACAAAGCAGCCCTATTTATAGTAATATATATACACATGGCATTAAGATTCAGATATTCAAATAATCAATAGTACGATTCACTACTCTCATGCACCAAAAATTTACAACACTTGTTGTAGCAGTTTAAGCTTTTTTGGTTTTGGGGGTCTTTTTTTGATGCATGAGCTAATGAAGAGAATTAGAGCTAATTCTCTAATTCTAGCTAACGAAGAGAATTAATGAAGAGAACCCCCCCCCCAACAACCTTCCTCTCTCTTGATATTGTTATATGCAGAACTCCTAAGCACGTTAAACTACATAAAAGCAAAGAGAACAGTAGCAAAACTTCTGCATGAAAATCTGTTGTGACCAGAGCCGCTAGGAAAGGAAGGGATCTGTGGAGGCGACCAGAAAGACCTCTGGGCTGCAGCCGACTGCGGCGCAAGCCCTCGCTGGGTGCAGGACCAGCCCGCTCTCCTCATCAGCTCCAGGTTTCAGGGTTGCACGGGGCAAGGCAGCAGCTGGAGCGTCACCAGAAACCTCAGCCCTGCGCGGGCGGGTTGGTAGCAGCCCTGCTGCCCTTTGTCCTGCTGTCTCCTGCCCTGGCCTGCAACAGCATCAAAAGGGCAGAATCTTCCCAAGTTTCTTTCCCCCTCCTACTTCCACTGCCATTCTTTCCCAAGTTTGACTGCTCTAAAACATTTACAGATCCAAAAAGCAGAGATAAAAAAAATGTTCACCTGTCAGGTGATCTAAAACCAATCTTCTAGTAAATGTGCCAGAATAATTTTTCTCCACCTCAACCACAGTTAAAACCTTCAGTCTATTCATTACTGTCTTTTTATAGTATTTTTATTTAATAAAACCTATTAAGACTACCATACAAATCTCTTTACTTATGCTTTTATCTTTTAACTGATCAATTTTTATATTGCTGACATCCCTTCTTCACCATTTGCTCATTTAAAAATTCATAGTATATGAGCTATGTCTCTGGAGAAAACGTCTATAAAATTTGTTACAGCTGGCAAATGTGTATGAGTCAGTGATAGCACATGACTAAATGCTTCACAGAAAATAAAATTTGTTTCTGTAGTAAGCAGAACTGTTTAAATGTTATTTATTTTTATGTTTCAAAGAAAATATATTGTGAAGTGCTGCATTGATTTAATACGCAACAATGTCTGTGTACATGCTGTACAAGGAAAATTTATGAAACCTTTGCACAACTCCTTTAATTGAATTTTCCAAATCTCTCACCACACACAAATAATCAATATCTTCTGCAGAGAAAACCAGTCAGAATTATTACAGTCTTTCTTTTCAATTTTGTTGTCATCAGCACATACGGAGCACCTGGATATTTGTAATGTCTGGATAGCAAGTTATTTACACCTCTTAAACATATAATTGCTATTAAGTGAGTCCAAACTAATGTTTCTTTTCTTTTTTATTTAAAATAATTATATTCATGGGAGAAAGCAGTATTTATTCTCATGTAGGAGTTGCTACATGTAGCTGTTGAAAGAACCACAATTCCTTTTAATTTTTCATTGAGCTTAATACTCTAAAGTCTGGATCCACTAGAATTAAAACTTAATAGCTATTGCATCTGTAAAAAGGTACATAGGAAAATTGAGTATAAACACGTGTGAAATTCATGAATAAATGTGGCTGACACCCAAATATAAAATGCAGGTTGACAGTTCTATATGTATATACGTCTGAGGCCTATAGTCGTATGTCTCACGTGCATTTCTCTATCTGCCACAAAAGTTAATAGCTTAATATTTCATCTACATAGCAGAGGATGTTAAATCATTGGAGAGGTTTGTAATTTGCCCCCTTCCTTCCATCCAAAAAGCTTATCATGCTGATGACCTCAGACCCAGATGCTTCTCAAATCTCAGGCTGTATTTTAAAATATGCCCTCTTAAGGTGCAGGTACAACCCAGCAACCTGCTGGGAAAGAGCGCAGCGTTTGGGGGTCAAACAGAAACCTGTCTGCCAACTCCTTTCCCTTTCAGTAGCATTCTTTCAGTAGACAACATTACTCACTTGTCCTAGGAAAATCACCAGCATTGCAGATTTTGGGTACCAGCTAAGCGGGTTTTGTTGCCTCTTCTAGACCGTAAAGGACTTTGCATGGTTACAAACTAAAAAAAGACCTGCTTGCACAGAATGAGAGAAGACGTACAGTCAGATCTAGCCTGAGCAACAACAGCTTTTAATCCATGCAACACAAATTAGAATACAACACACTCCTCCCCAAGGTAAGTTTTGGGGCAATCTCACAATTAGTTTTGACTGTAAATGCAGGAGGGCAGAACAGTTTCTCTGGGTCTGTACGTGGGGACATTCAAAATAACTTGGGAGCAAATAGGTGAGTTGCACCAAGTCCTTGTGTGCAAATGCACATTCACATGTTCAGCACTGAAGCAGTCTTAATTGTTTTGCTTGGTGCAGTCCCATTTACAAGTGTTCACACGAGGTATAACTTTAAAACACAGCTGAGAGTAACTTTTCCCCATGTCTACTTGTAGAAAAGCCTTGTGAGCAAAAGTACAGACAGATCTTCCACACGGAAAAGCAGATGAACAAGGCACCACATCAAGTTAGCATTTCTTGAAGCTGTCTCACCAGTGACACAGAACATAACACTTGAAGGGTACACTCATTTCCATCGGCTGGTTTCAGCTCCAAGGAATCCTCTACCAGCGGGGAAGGTGTGCCGTGCATCTGCACAATCTCCCTCCTTAACCTGCCATTCGCCTGCACCTCCAGGGCCTAAGTCGTGCCAGTCACAGCGACTGCTCTTCTAGAGGAAATCCTGCGAAGTGCTGCCCGACTGCAGCCCCTTTGTTCCACTTTTGGCCACGAGAAGACCCTCAGCCTAAGGGTTCTCGGTCCTGCAGTAAAGGCAGGTACGTACTCCATGCTGCAGTTGCATTACAGATCTAGTCTGTGTAAGCGTCAGCTCTGGCCTACACAGCCTTGCGCATACAGGCTTTCTTGTACTAGGTTGACTGAACTTGAATGCAACTGAATACCAGGCTTTCAGACCTTCAGAAAATAGTAATTCTTAGTTCATTTCTGTCTTAGTTTCACAGCCTTTCCGAGTAGGCCCAGAAGGCCACTTGTGTCTTGGCTGCATGCAGGACTGAAGTGAGAGAGCACTGATGACTGTCGTCTCTCTCCCAAACACTATGCAGGGATATCAACTCAGAGCAGACATTTCTGATGTGTGGCAAAACATCAAACCTGGCCTTTAGTGTCAAGAACTTAAGTAAGCATATCGTTTGCAAACACAAGCTCTAAATCTCCATCTAGTAACAATCTGTTTGAAAAAATGTCCTTCAGCATCATCTTTGTTGCTTTTGAGCTGATGTGCACCACAAAAAGGCTGCTGGAGAGACCTTGTTAAACTTCTGCTGGAAAGAAGCCTAGGATTTAACGGAAAGGACCTTGATAGAACTAAGGAGCTGTTGTTTGTGTCAGCATTAGCAGCTTTCTGCAAACAGATTACAAACGTGGAAGAACTGAACTTCAGAAAAGTTCCTATCACAAGTGCCTAGAAGTAGGGTTTTGCACAAACTGAAGCGGATGGTTCACCCTTACGGTCAGCTCATGTATCAGTTCTTAAGAAAAAGGCCTACAGCTCTGTTAGCTAAAAAGGCCATTCCCAGTACCTAGGTCCAATCCCTGCATCCATCTCATCACTTCCCTGAAAAGTGAGTATTTGCTGTAAGCAAAGGCAGCCATGGTATTTGTTCCATTTGCTCTCAAGGAATGGAAACTCTTAAAAGAAACTCAGTTTCTGAATAAATTTACTTGTGAATTCATTCAGCTCACTTAATAAATTTCTGCTTAGCCAGTTCACAAGACTTACTTTTTCCAGAAAAGGTATAATGACATTTCTTCTCTGCAAGTGAATACAAAGGTGGGCTGAGAAAAGAACCTACGTTTTTTAGGTTAGGGTTTTTACAGTCAGAAAAATCCACAGATGTGTTCCTGAAAATACAAATCTAAGTCCGATGCACTTCCCCTTTCCCTAGAAGATCCCAAAGGAGGAGGAGGAGGAAGAGGAAGGATAGGTGGGAGACAGACACCCAAGTATGTCTAAAGGTCAGCAAATTTATTCTATTTTATTTTAGAATGAGGTGGAAATACATCATAAACTTGATTTACCCTCACTCACAGCAACCCACCAGACCCAAGCTATTTAGTTGCTTGTACACAAAGACCTAAGACAAAGTCCAAACTTAAACTGACATGAATTGGGATAAACTGTGGAATATTGTATTCTTACCCTCTTATCTGTTTTGAGAAGGAACTCTGCTTATTGAGGAGGCGCCTACATTTTGCAGTGTTTCTGAAATGGGATTTTTATGTTTCACCATATACACACAGTCTTCAAGAGATTGGATGGGCGAGTGGGAACTCAATATTACTTGGTCCCTAATCTCTCCAGCTTTGCTTTCTTTACTAATTTCAAGTGGTGTTAAATGAAAATCCATCTAGTTAACCCTGATCTAGTCTCTTGGAAAGCCACCACTACTGTTGCAAAGAGTGCAAACTTCAGTCACTTGTATTAAAAACAATACGAAAGTTAGGAATGTTTAGAAGTAAACTTAATAGGGGTGATCATATTTGCCCATGGGCTTGGCAGGATGAACAACAATGCAGAAAAGAAAGCATTTTTTATTTCCTTACAAGATAGAGTCTGAAAATAGTTTTCCTTAACACTGCAAGTATTTGATCTTCTATAACACACTCTTGTTTCTTACTTGGACAGCAGACAGTGTCATGGACATGATTTATGTCCGTGTTTTTATTTTTGGGAAGCAAAGTATTAGTATAATTTGTAACAACCAGCTTAAAGTAGCTCTCCTGTTTAGAATGTTACCTTCAACCTTTGAAACTCTGAACCCATTAAATTTTCCTTTAAAATATGCGTATTGCAACCTACACATTTATTCTTAACACACAAAGTATGTTTTGGTCTGCAACATACTGACTAGATTTCATCTCTTGGCAGCTGCTTTACAGTTTGCTTACATTCTATTCAAAAACATTTTGTTTACTGTAAATGCTAGTCATGGACAAACAATGATGCCATTTTTTATGCTGGTCACACAAAATGATATACTGAGTCCTACATAATGCTGCCCATTAAGCAAGGAATGTTTTGTATTAAGTTGTTTTAAGTAGAGATTGTTTATGTAAAGTAAATAAATTTCATGCCTCACCATGTGATGAAAATGTGACATTCCATCTGTATCAAGCCACAGAACAGTCATAAGTTTTAAGTCTTGAGCATAACTAATTAAAAATAATTGCAAAAAACCACATCCAAAACTAAAAGGCAAAGTAAGACATCTCCAAATGCTTTTCTTTTATCACATACTCTTTGCCTCTCCTACTACTGTACTTTCAAGACTGCAAAATTTAATTTATTCTTTATTAAAGCAAAATTGACATTGAAACTTCATCAAAACTGGTCAACTTAAACTCATAATTCTATTTTCCATCCTACTTTCACAAAATATCTAATTTCTCTTCTAACAAGACTGGATATATGATTAGAGTTAGGGACTAGTTTCTAAAGCAAAGATGGAACTATAAATGTATATCCCGGTGACCATTAAAAAGCAGTGCACAAAGGAAGCAATGACTGTTTAACTGCAACGGCCCATAGCATTCACCATTATCAGAGCCAGATAGGTGCTGTGATCATTTGAACAGAAGGTCATAGGGAGCTGTAAATCAGAAATAGCAGATTGCACAAATGAGCCAAATTCCTTAAAAAGTGACGTCACTCCTTTGCATTTGGTGGTAATCTGCTGGAGCTGAGGAAACTTAAGTATGATCAATTTTCCTTCCTTTAAGAGAATTCCCCACAGCAGAAAGAACTTAGGCTTGTGGAAGAGCAGATACAACCAAAATCAAAGGGGCTGCTTGTGATATGAAGCAGTCCTGCTGGTTGGGACAGCTGGCAGACAAAGCAGTAGAGATGCCATCACCAATTTTGATTCTGATTTTGCTCTATTTTAAGATAGAATGCATGACGAGAGCAGAAATATCAGAGTATCAGCAGTGAATGTTTATTGATTTCATGGGGTGTGAGAGAAAAAAATAAATCTTCTGTGTATCCCCCGCCACCTTCCCAGCTAGACAAGGCACTAAAGTGGCTATGTGGGCCACACTATATTAAATGCCACCAACTTCAAATATTTTCACAGCACTAGTTATGAAGAAACCTAATAGTTCGGATTTCACAGTCCCCTGGAGTGTGCTAAATACCTTACAATACATATAAGGTGAAAAAGGTTTTGCTGCAAAGACTGTATGCTACTTGGCTTACATGCTGAAAATGCAGGGGGAGGGCAGAGAGCGAGGAAGAACAAGGATAACTGATATACATAAAAGATACGTAAACTCTCTAGGACCTGACTGCACTTATTTCTAGACCATGCCTTGAGTGCAAGACCATTAATGACTTCTTCTCCTTGCACAGTTTTATGGAGACATACCCATTACAATGAACATAGCTGAAAAGATGAAATTTACACACGAGTAGTGCAGAAGTTTAAGCTAGCATGCGTGCTTACTTAGAAGAAACACATTTGATTATCATCATTTTCACACACTAAAGGTTACCCAACTTATTTTGAGTGGAAAGAACCAAGAAGGAAGCAACTAAAAGGAATTGTCAAAAGATATGTTACACAGGAGTTATACACAGTTTCTTACCTCGGGCAGGAAGTTTCCCATGGTTTCTTTTAAACAGCTGCAGTTCTTCTGCTTGACTCACTAGTCAAATAAATACATCTGAAATCAATAAATGTTGACCCAGAGATTTCAAAGAAAATGATACCTACGGCTCCTTTTCCATTTTCATTTGTATTTTTCTTCAAGTGATGACAAGCCCCCCCCCTCCCCTTATCTATGTATTGTGGTCAAAAAAATTAACAAAACATTTTCAAAACTAACAGAATTTTGGGAAGTTCTGCTTACAATGTGCCTTATATCACATTTTGCTCCCATTTTTGTCTTCTAGTGCTGACATGGTGCTTTGTTCCCAATTCAGAGATGGGGGGAAAAGATGATTCTTTCCCATTGAAAGCAACAAGAAGCTAACAGAAAGGGTGGACGTAACAAAAAATGCCAACAATAGGTCTGACATCTCATTTGGGCAGTCTTACTGCCCCATCCACAGTGCAGAGCCGTAACGTAAACACAGACTGTTTTCAGAAAACTTCATTTCGTATAAGAAAACATCTGGTTATGTGCATTACAGTGGGAACTAGAACAATTTATACACACGCAAAATGAAAACTGAATGAGCATCGGAACACGTCAGGAAAGAAACAGTAATTTAAACAACAGTAGCTGCTGGAACTGTGTGGTGCATAAATTCCAGTGCTGGGGCTCATGCACCTAATGCATTAGAAGAGTCACAGTGCTCCTTGGTAAGAAAAATCCTCTGGCACCTGTGGCTTTAGTGTCCACCTGTTTCCAACTGTGAACAAAGTAGCTGTCCCAGTCACCCTAGGTTTCGCTCTCCTGTAGCTAGTTCCTGTGTTTTTGCACTCTGCAGAAAACAGAGCAACCAGGCAGGCTGTAGAATAATGGGCACCAGCAAAACATCACATTTGCTGCATGTTAAGAAACAGTTTTATCTTCTTTGCATGCTTGTCCAAAGACTGGCCACAGGGGCTATGTATATGCACACATTATTCATATTCCCTGGTCAGCTGGAAACTAGATTATCAGAGGTTGGTAACAAAAAGTCTACAAGAACAATGTTATGTATGCAAACCTTTGAGGAGAAGTAGTGGTAGGTAAATGCAGTCTTAGACAGATGCACACCTGCACCACAAACATGTCATGTGGGTACAGATAAAAGATGTTG
The DNA here is from genome assembly GCA_013400535.1 of Scopus umbretta. NCBI lineage: Eukaryota > Metazoa > Chordata > Aves > Pelecaniformes > Scopidae > Scopus > Scopus umbretta. The sequence continues at coordinate 8,421 of VZTL01077012.1, read as the reverse complement.
CTGTTGTGAAAACAAATGAACAAGCTGTTCTGAAGCATAAAGATTGGGGCCCCTTTGGTGCCTATAGCTACCTTTCACCACTTAACTCTGAAAGGAATGACCTGGTAAGGGAGATCTTTATTTCTTCTCCCTGAAAGCAAATAGGGTTTTTTTCCTGCTATTATCCATAACGCAAGTTTTTTGCATTAGGATATTTCCCCATCACATACTCCCCGTCTAGTTGCAGAGGCAGGTGGGAGGAGAAGTATGAATGCACTTTTTGCTGCTGAGGATTCACATGTCCCAAGAAGCTCTGGCTTGGAGTAAGGATAAAAAGTTTCCTAAAAATGGACACATAAAAATGAAAATCTTTGGCTTTCTAGGTTCCTTTGGAAAGGTATTACAGATACGCCATCTGTAAAGTGCCTTTATCCCAACACAATAAGCATCTGGTATGTCCATCATTTAAAGACACATGAATAGCAATTTTTAAAGCCTGGAAACCTACATTCAGCCTAATCCTCCTAACAGGCAAACAAACAAAACAACTTCCTTGCAAAAAGAGAAGAAAGGCAATGCAATCAAAGCACAAACGTTTAGCCTAATCACTAGCTAACTACCCACTAAGTATCTAACTATTTACATAAGAAAAGGTGTTGCTTTTGCAAGTTTTTCCTCCCCATCTGTGGCTGTGAGTTAGAAGAGTGGACCGTTGAGGCTGCCTTTCTTTTATGTCCCCGGTTGGATGCACAAGGACATTTAAGGTGCATTTGTCCTACCAAAAGAACTCACATGCCAGACTCCTGGGTTATAACACTCCACTATAACACAGAGTGGGGTATGACTCTACGAAACGTTGGGAGTGATCATTGGTAAACTGTTATAAAGAGGATCAATATTATTGAAAATCCATCTTACTTAGCACTTGGGTTTTCTGCACTTCAGCACTCAAGACGCAAGACAAGTCTGAGACACCAATAATATTTTCAAGCTCTCTACTGCCCTCTAAGGCCTGGAAAAAAAAACAAAACACCATAATTAAAGACCTTGTTAAATCTCATTCCCAAACTACCTACTTTGACGTCTACAACTTACTAAAAACATCTGAAAGAAAGAACTTTTGGAAAATTTTCATAAGCTCTATATGATGCATGAGACTCCACCTCACAGAAAGTCAACGAGACGAAAAAGTTTGAGGGTGTAAGAACATATGCTACTTTTGAAAATGGCATTCAGGTGCCTTTTAAAGTGCTACTTAAAAATCTCCTGTTATTTACGCTTCATTTGTAAGTCTTCAGCTGTTTAAACAGATTAAGACTTGATCCCCAGAAAAGCGATCTTGGCACATGTACAAGCTTGCTATAATATGTTAGTAAAATGGAAGTCTACAAGCATTTAAGATTCTATTGAACACACTCCTCAGCATTTCATGGGAGACCGAAAACCATACCCTATCAATCTCAGGGGAAATATAAAGGATTTTTCAATAGCGTTTTCTAAATAAACATTTTGATTAAAATATTTTCAATTAGTATCAGTCTTTTTTGTAAATAAAACATTGTCAGACCACATCAACACACAAGAGCAGATTGTCCTTTTCNCACAATACTTTAAGTAAAACAGAAAAGTGATTTGCATTTTAGTGTGTATTAAACAGACTATTAAATGATGATACACTAGTGATAAATTAAATAGTACAATCATTTCAACACAAAGGGATATTTAAATTTCAAGGACATAAAAATCTACGCAGAATGATTCATACTTCAAGTTATACATAATCGTTGATAACCACTTCATATGCTTTTAGTCATGTACAAAATGAGGAGTGTTACAAATTAAAAATGGTATACTTGGAAAAGCAACTCCTAGTTTAAAAAAAATTTTTTTTGACTAAGTTCTGGGTTTTTTTTGTTTGTTTGGGGTTTGTTCCCCCC
>VZTL01077011.1:53626-69333 GCA_013400535.1 Scopus umbretta | reverse complement strand
GGGAGAATGAGCTACCAGCAAATATCATCTTTCTTTAGAAGCGCACAAGTTATCATGGGTAGTAGCTTGTGCTTCACCGAGAAAATTCAACTGTTATGCGGCCCCTAAACTCTGCAGTCAAGAATGTAAAAGAGCATCCAAAAAGAAAAGCTAACCTCCACGGAGACACCCTAGCATCTGAGCTCATGAAAGAGAAGCACCATCATCTCTGCGCTCAGAAAACCAAAAATCAGCCATTAATCTTCCTTTCACTTCAGGTTCTTTTAAAACTTTTTTTTTACCCCCAACTAACTTCTTAGTGAAGTAGACTTAAAAAAAAAATTAAAAATAAAAGCTGCAACATATTTAAAAATTAAGTAATTAAAGCGCCAAATCTTGTAATAGTATATTTTAAAGGCAAACATGAAGGAACTCAACAGCCTACTGACTGTGCTGTAAACATTCACATTAGCGCTTACCTTTCACGTTTTCATTTATTATATACACTTGGTCTCTCTGCTGTCTTGGCTGATAAAACTGCAACTAAAAGTATGTAATTTGTTTGTACAACGTATACCAATAATTCAAAACCTCTGATTTCTCTACACATGGAGACACATTCACAACAGAAGTATTCACATAAACAGTCATGCTAAGTAGCCTCTGTATTCAAAACACTCAAATATTAGCTGGATACAATGACTGAATCAATCACTTCCACACATGGGACAAGTAGAGGCTCCTCCATGCTATAAAGGTCTTGGAATTTACTTTGGGGAGAGCTTATTACAAATGAACAACAAAAAACCATCTTGGATATACTACTGCTGCTGCAATATGCTCTTTCCATCTCCAACATCCAAAAAGCTAAATTCTGTTTCAGGAAACAGCATGAATCGCCCCAAATGCTAGGCAGCATCAGAAAACTTTAGACCGACTACTAAAGAATCACTTCCTTCCTCCCAAACAAATGTCACTTAAAAATCCTCTCCCTTCTAGAACTACCATAACATTGCAGTAAGAAAGATAAATCATTATCTGTTTTGTATTAAAATAAAAAAACCCCACACTACTAAAAGTACTAAAAAAATATAATTCATGACAACTTTTTCTCTCTAAGTCTTGAAGCACAAGACTCAGCTCCAACCACAAGCCCAGGAACTGAAAACCAAACAAAAAGATACAGACCAGCAACTGGGAAAACATCACTAATGAGTATCTGCCACCCAAGCACAGGAAAGCAAAACAAACACTGGACTGCAGGATGAGAACTTACCGAGGAGATAAAGGGGACATTCTTCCTTACAAATATCGCACCTACACATATCGGGTGAAGAAATTTCAAATGCTGCTGCACTGAACCTGCAATTCTTCATCCTATTATTGGTTGGTATCTCCACAGTCCCCCATCTTGTTCTCATTCTGACGTCCCAATACATATTTACCTTTTTAAGACCTCGAATTATTTTATAAATTATTTACACTGCCATACTAAAAACGGAAAGTACAATTCTCCCTATATTCCCTCTTACTTCAACATGGGGGGAAAAAATAATATGGGTAGAAAATGTGGGACCGTGATGGGATATGAGAAAACATTCCCATCTCAGCAGAAAAAGAATATTTGCAGACAAACAATGTCCAAGACAGAATTATCAAGCAATACACCCTGTGTCCCATGGAACAATAATACTAATTTTAACTACTCACCATTTAGTCTAACTCAGCTACAGTAGCAAGCACCTGGATGTCTGGACAAACTTCAAATACAGCATTTTGGGAATCACTGTCAACAAAGCATTAGCACAGCTTCTTAATAAATGAGCTTATTACCCAACTGCAGCACATAGCAGCACTTCGTGTCACTTATTCTACTACAAATACATTTTAGAAGTGAACACATGTGTGACTGCTAGAGATTTAAACCTGGTTTTAGGAGTCACAGAGTAGAAGACAGCCAACACTTCATTGTCACATTTTCAGGATGTGTCTGGTAAGCTTTGCATTAAAAAAAAAAAAAAAAAAAAAAATACCAAAAAATAAATTTACCAAAANAAAAAAAAAAAAAAGTACATTACCAATAGTTAAGCTTCACAGAACAGGAAACTGAAGTAAACTATTCCAGAAGCTTTATTAGAGCAAGCAGGAACACCACAAAACACAAACACCAAGACACCTGACAACAGCTATAATTGGAGTTTGATTAGCGATGACCTACCTCCTGTGGAAGATTATTGAATGGGCACGTTAGAAAAAGAATACATTCAGCCAGTCAAATGACTAGACAACGTTTTTTTCAGGAAAAATGTTTCAGCTATACAGCTACAGATGAGTTTATTCATTAAGAAACTAAAGATAGGGACTCTAGACAGAGTTTTCAACCCAAGCACTTGGCTGACTCTTACCACAGTATCCATGTACAAGTAACATATATCTATCTAATCCACACTAGTTATTCAAATACCCAGTGATCTTTCCAGTTTGTATGCTGTGCCTATGTGGTAGATTTTTATCCCCTGACAGGGGAAAGAGTAAACACTAGAGAGTGAAATTTCATCCTCCATTTGTTACGGTTCAACTATGTATTAGTATAAAAATATCCAAATGTATATAAATCAAGACATTTATTTTAAGCTTTCTTGGAATAAAGGCGTTCGGAAGGGAGTTTTCTTCAATTTACAAGACAGCAAAGTCAGACCACGAAAAAAGCTAACTATGCTTGAAAATGAAAACTATTTCTTTATCCTACAAGACTCTAACAGAGCTATTACCAACTCAAGCGTAGGGATGGGATCCTTCCTAGTTTTGCTGGATTACGGCCCAACACTGAGTTCCAGCTGCCATCCCCTTTTTCCTTGCTTCTATGATACACACCCCCTCTGCTGTGTAGCGTGGAACAGCACATCTGGATTAAGTTAGCGGCATTACCAGCTCACTGCTTTCTGCTTTCACTGTGCGAGACTGCACCTCGCTGGGGCTCAGCGCCACCGGCTCCTCATCAACTGAGAAGCCCAGGTAGCAGCACAGACTTAATTCATTCAATACAGCTTCTTGTCAGAGAAGTGCCTCATTCTATTAATAAAGATCAAAGGAGGAACCCTTTCAATAACCATCTAATATCAGCTACACTCCCCTGGCCGATTTTCTGTAAGATCCTCTTCTAATACTCATTGCAGCAGAGTTGTAGTTTTACATATGCATTGAAAGGTAATAAATCCTCACATAAATACTCCCAGCCATCCTTCTTCTGATCCCAAAGACTGTGTTTATAGCTTTAACTCTTGTACTTGGGTTCATTTGATACTGAATCACCTAAATGCAGCAGCAAGGACTTTTAGAACACCATTCTGCTTTACTTACATTTGTAAAAGTAACTTGCTACATTTAAAGTTGTCTTATTTAGATAGACATACTCAACATATATTAAATGCAGTCCTGAGCTCAGTATTATGTATTTCCCCAACACAGACTGTTGTGTTACCATAATGTCCCAAAGAGCACATCTAGCACGCACACAATCACGTTATTTCCACAAATCAATAATTCTGCTATTAAAAACAACTGGCTCTTCTTTGAAATGAAACAATGACAACTGTAAGCTTTAGCAAAGAGTACTATTTGAATTAGGAGGATTTAGTGTTTAAAAAACTGCACCAAACATCAGTGGGGCATGGTCCAACTCCTGGGCTTACTAAGCAGTGAAAGAATTAACAAATCCTTTACTCCAAATGGGTTACACAAATAATGCACTGTCAGCACAATCTAATACCGCAAAGCCTTCTCCATTACAGCAGCAGCAGAACAACTCACATAAATTTATGACCGTATTTGCTGCACATTTGTCTATGGCTGATACTACGCTTATACAAGTCCCAAAATACACATGTAATGCAGTTTATCTAAGTGTTTATCAAATATACTACTTCAATGAAGCACTGGTAAGTGCAGAAGCCTAGTAGGCAAATATCCTAACATGGAAAAAATCTTAATCTGAATTTTTAGACAATTTCCAACTTTGTCACCTCCTGAAATCTTGGAAAGAATTAAATGCTTAACAGATGCTCTACATTTTAAATATAGCCACATCACGCACACATTTTTTTTAATAACACACAGAAAATGCTGTGCCTGATCAAAAATGTCTTCCGTATGGTCCGATTCGCTTTCAGTACCCAATTACGGACACAAAACCATTACCAACTCGTGAACAGCAAACAGCTATCACCAAACTGTCTCTATCTCTGAGCAAAGCAGCACAATGGTCATCCCAGTGCTTCATCAGGGCTCAGAAACCAGCACCTTCCTCTTGGTAGCCTTTGCCTACATGTTTTTAAAAAAATGGCATCCTTTATCTCTTTTTTTTCCCCATCCCCTACATCAGACAAAGCAAGAGGTGGCAGGCTCAGTTACCATGAGCACGCAGATCATATTCAAACACACCTCCGCTATAGCAGCAACCACCTTCCTTTTCCAGAGCTGTTCTGCAAGCAGGGCTGCAGAGCTGGGCAGATCCCACGCCATACTGAAGCGATCACAGCTAAAGACAAATACAGTCTGAAAACCTCTCTTAGCTGCGGCTCCCACCTTCTTTTATCAACAGGTAGGTTTTATGACGCTCCCTATTAAATATAGATAGCTAAGCAGGACTTCTATTAAAAAATGCCACCCATTTGAAGAACATATAGTCATTCATGCTACAACAATTAAGCACTTTCCAACTTGATTAAACATGATTCAAGCATCTGATTATTCAGAAATAACGGACTGCAAAGACAACTCAGTATTTTTCACGTAAGAAACATCCTAAGAACGCACATATTTACTGAAATGCTATATATACACACATATACATGTATGTATAAAAAGCAAATAACAACAGGTTTATGTAATTAAGGTTCTTGGACTTATTTGCGGAAAACTATCATCAAATACCAAATTAAAGTATCCAACACAGGTAAGAAAACATGACTTCAGTGAAGCCTAGCAGACCTTTTATTTACCTCTGTATCCACAGCAAATTCCAGCAGCAGCAATGTTTCATAACCTAAGATACATATGTTATTTTAACATCCTCAGCAGAAAAAATCAGTTACCGATCATTATGGATTCCAGAAGCTAGGGTGAGGCATGGGGGGGTGTGTTGCTCTTAAATGGTTTATTTGGATTATGAAACAACTTATAATAACTTTTCTCACCCTCACGTGGTATTTTTGAGAATGCTCTCTGCTTCTAGTTGATGCTGCATTGCCAAGCAGCAAGTAAAACACTTACCTATTATTCATCTTGTCTCATTATATGTACGTAACTTACATGTACATATGAGATAGAGTCTCTTTCATAACCTGTATCTTAGTAGTAAGGTCAGTCCCAAAGAGGGAGTCAGAGCAAAACAAGCAAAAATCCTTTTGCTTTCCTACATATTGGTATCAAATCAGAACCAAGTTTTAAAAATTGGAAATAGATGGGAAAGGTTACAAAAGTCTTGAATCAAAGTCTGATTATCTGCTGGTGTAATTTCACGGTGGGCATGTGTGACACTGCAAAGTCTCCATCTTCCTTCTGGAAGCCTTTGGCCACTTCTTCTCTTAGTGCAGTCCAAACGCACTAGACCTCCTGGAAACACAGACAGATCTTACTAGGCATCACACTGTCTAAACAAAGGAAATTTGGAGCTCATGTTGTACCTGGTCTCTTTGCAAATAATGCCCTTACAGGAACATTTCCTCATTACATCCTGTCTTTAACGCCGGTCCTGTCAAGCCCTGAGCATTTCCAGAAGATTTATCTGTTGTACTTTTATCCAAGTTGGTCAGAGGTTAAAGATGCTTAGTACCTTACAGGTTGGACTTCATGTGTCCATTAAACAAGAGTTACAGAATGCAAGAATTTGAATCCAAGAAGTACTGGAAACAGCTATGCAAAAGTTTACCAGGGAGGTCTTTTGAAAATAGCATACGTAGTGTAATACCTTGTAAAGAAAAAAAAAAAACTTAACTTCTATTCTGTATGTTAGGCATGTGCATCTAAGTCAAACACCAAAGCTGCACATTTGAAAAACAACAAGATTCTACTTCTGACTCAAATATCTTGTTTATCTAATGAATGTAAAGAATTAAGCATGCAGTCAGAAGCAGAAATTTTCCTACGTTTCCTGTAGGCTGAATCAATATTTAATAGCATGTTTGATTTCAATTATAGACTTTTTTTGCTTATTGTGCAGTCAAGCACAGTCAACCAAAACACCACCATTTTGGTTCTTTAAACATATGAATAGTTGTTAATATCATTGTTATTGATTATCGATTAGCTTTGCTTTCCATTTTCTCCTCCTCCCTCTCTTTTCAGGAGGAAAAAAAGGAATTTTTTATTAAGGCCTATAAATTAATAAGACTGGAGGGAAACTAAGCCTTTATAGACCTAGTTATAGACAGCTGGATTTGGATGCTGTTCGGCTTTCTTCCCGTATGNGGGGAATATAGATAATATTCATTTGATGAAAACAATTTGGCTTGGAAGGGCAGTACAGATTTCCAGTACAGTCCAATACTGACAAATGCCTAGCAAGATAAGCCTAACCAGCCAAATCTGTCTTATTGCCTCAGCCAGTACCAGTGCCCCAACATGATGTCTGGATGAAAAAAAAAAAAAAAAGAAAGCTGTAACACTATGGTACGATCTCCAGTCTATACTTCTCTTCCAATTGCCACTTTATATTTTCACAAATTATTACTTGGGAGCAGGCAGCTACACTTTCAAAACCTGCATGGCTTTATTTTAAATTGAGTTCCAACAGTTTCCTACAAACCTATGAAACAGCCATCGCAACAATGCAAACTTGTATAACAGAACCTGTTAAAATGTGTTAATGAGACTCTATTGACTAGCTGGCTTCTTTGCAATAGCAACTCCCACTGGAAGTTAAAAATTTAAAGGCTAGGAATTTTTCTCTTTCTCCCTTTTCAAAGGACAGAAATGAGATTGAAAAATCATCTAAAAATAGCAGAGAATTTTCAAGTGTCAGCTGTAACGGAAAGAGGAATGGCTGTCTCTCCTTACAGAGCCAGGATTGATGGAGTGAGCTTATGATTCAGGGATCAAGAGAGAGATAGCTAACACACAAACTGTAGATAGTACAAAATAATTTTAATTTACTAATTTTAGTAATATTTCAGGACAATCTACAGCAACTTGAAAACCAATGAAACCGTATTTTGTTTTGAAGTGGTGAATGTAAATTCTTATATGCCTTGCCTGCCAGAAGGAAAAGTGAAGTATGTGTTGTGAAATAACTCCAAAAAGAGTTTTAAACAACCCATTCAAATCGTGCATCCTCCTCATGACAGAAGATGAATATAAATTATGTGTCTTTTTCTTTTCCATCAATCTTTTTCCCCTAAAAGCCACAGTGTCAAGGCTTTTAAAGAAGACGTTCTCTTGCATTTACAGCACCTGTATTTTGGGTAGCCAAAGAGAGAGACATAAATGAGAGACTCTGCAGATGATGATCACTGAATGCAGCAGAAGCCACGGCATCCGTCCCAATATTACAGGACCTCAGATTTCAGTGCTTGTCTTTCCCATGTTCTAGCATAAAGCTCCATTCCCACCATGTTCACTTCAACTCCTGTAGGATGTAAATGTCTTAAGGTCTATTGAAACTGTTACTTCACTCTGCAGTGCTTATGTACGGCTTAAACAGCCAGAGCTGCAAAACTTTACAACCAGACTGTCAGTACTGCCTTGACTTATTTGTTAATTAGTGTCAGGAAACACAATAAATTGAAACTGGAGCCCACCCCGTTAAACAAAGTATATGGTTAGAGTCACTCTCCATCCCGTACAGAGCAGAGAATCTTACATAGATACTAACTATGCTTATAAATTATTTTTCACTGTGTGCATCAAATTAGCACTGAAGTATGTTATCGAAACTCAAAGCCTCAAAAGCCAACATCCACATTTCCCTTAAATAATAAAAACAGCTTAAGTTTGAATATTTTTTAATTGAGATATTTTTCTTGGTCTTGTGCAAATAAAACCAAGAGCAACTCAACAAATCTTCCTCAAAATTTGGAGAAATTGTGACCTTCCTGCACAGGTCACAAAACCTACCTGGTAGTAAAGCTGATCAGTACTAATGCACAAATACACATGTTTACTTTCAGAAAAAGCTATGTCATTGTATCATGTAAAATATTTTGAAAACTCCGTAATCACTAGGTTTTCATACAAAGTTCTTTCTTTTGTTTATAGCTATGAAACATATCTTCACCAAGAGAAGACTTGACAAGAACCAGGTTGAGCAACTATATTCACTATTTACCTCCTTTTCTTTTCGCTATTACATAGTAAAATTACAGATCATGTCAAAATGTTAAATCAATGTAGAATTTACTTCTTCCTGGCAATATGCCTTCATGCAAATTATTTCTAATTATAATTCTTTATCTGTCACTGAATACTTTTCATTTTTTAAATACAGGAGTGCAGTCAACCCATGCATGATATTTTATTTTCAGTCTCACACTTGAAAATAAGATCATGAACCCCTACCTCAATAACAACAGTTAATAGGTCAGATTATGCAAAATTGGCAGACTGATTATTCACTAAAATTTTCTGCCTCGGTCAGCACTCAGAATTTTGTTTTGTGGAAATGCAGAAATACATACACATGCTTACTTCATTACCACTTTAAAAAAACCTGACATTTGTTCTATCATGATTAGTATCAGAACACATGAAATCCAGAATTACAATGTCTGTCACAAACGAGTTCAATAAATCTAAAAAGCTGGTATGTGAAGATTTACATTTATTGAACGTGATGAAACTAGAGGTTGAACAGGAAGACCTGCACAGCAGCTGGCAAGACACAAGACAAGCACCCTAACCTCCTGCACTTACCCCAAAACACCCAATAGTTAGAGACTAAAGCCGCTCTTAGCCAAGCCACTGAGCAAAGTCGAATCTGTGCAGAGCTGCCTGCTGGCACAAGCTGGGTTCAAAAAGCTAAGGAAAACTTTCATCTTGTTTTTCATCTACCTATGAACTTCCATGAGCACACGACAGCTACAGGTCCTCTGAGCGCAGGTCTCTTGAAAAACAGAAATATGGGGCAAGCAGGGGAGACTTCACTGCCATCAGGGTGTAATTGTCGTCTCCCCCTGATCAGCCACAGAGGGGAGAAAGGGAAGAAAAATTCCATGACTAATCTCTTTATAACCTTATCTGAGACTTCTGTCTTTCAGGAAGACACCTGCACTGTGTTCCTTGTAACCCCAACCTGAAGAAGCAGCAGACTATGAAGTCACCAGGCAGAGCTGTATCCCATGGTCTGCCAAGGGAAAAGCATCCCATCAGTCACAGGATGCCACCATGTAAAGAGCTAGGCTATTTATGGAGAAATAGCAGCCTTAAAATACATTAAAAGGTTTCAATATCAAGCCAAATGGTGACTTTTATAACTGATTTGCTTTATTAAAAAGTGTTTAAAAGTAAAGCAGATATTAAAAGAAACATGGAGAACAGTGAAAAATAATACAGTAAGCTGCAGATCTTTGATATGCTTTATCAGGAATGGCCACCAGCTGCCACAGGTGAACTGGTGGATTTTCAGGCAGTAAGCGCTGTGAAAGCTGACCTTCCCTCCGAAGCCAACAAATGACTCTGTCTGGTTAGCCAGGTGACAGAGTGCACAAGATCCACTTACATTTTTTCCCGTGATGAAGCAAATGACAAAATCAGAGAGAAAAGCGTGTCTGTATCTTAGAGGGCTTCTAACAGAAATTCAGCGATAAAGCCATTCCTTGAGGGAAACTGAACAAGGAGGTGTCTTGCTGCAGAAAGTTCAGGAATTATTTCAATGGGAACTTCAATAACAATGACTTTTATTAGAGTATCAGCATGCATACATTCAAATGCCCCAAATGAAATCATGGTTCTGCTGTGTTATGCTCTCTAAACACAGAGAAAGGATTCTTGCCCCAACATGCTTACATATTTTGAGCACTCAAAAAAAGATGCCAGTGACCCTGGTATTTCTGGAAGAGCTGCTAGCTGGCTGGCAAATAGCAATATTGTGACCTTCTAAGTAACAAGAAAGAGAAATGCAAACAACCAAGAAGAACAGAGCAAAACAAAAATACTTCCACAAGCAGAACTTTTTATATCCCAAGAAGAGATCTCTGACTCCACAGAGTCCAGAAGGGATGCATTAACATGCATTATGTGACTCTCGGTATCTCATAGCCTTTAATAAATTTATTTGCCAGGAAGCTCAGGAAGAAAACATAAAGAGTTAATTGTCTCAAATCCTATGGCAAAATTATTACATAATATATAATTGAACTGATGTCTAGGGTTTATCTGCGGACCTCAAAAAAATCACCACAACACTGCTCTCCTGTGGCTCCCCTCACATCCAAGGGGATCAGGTGCTGTGAAAACAGATGGCCTAAGCAATCTTAAAACAAAGAGCAGTCAGAAACAGGCAAAAATGTTGCAAGGTCATCAATGGCTTGCTTGCTTTGTTGGTTTGTTTTAGGCACCATCCACTTAATTCAGAAGTCAGAAACGGGAGGGAACATACCAAGGCCCCACTTCTTGCAATAAGAAGCCAAGGAAGCAAAGGAGAAGAAAAAGTATTTGCATCCTAAGGTTTCAGTGAACCACAAAACAGCACACGGAAGAAGAAATTTAGGTTTGCCTCATCTATTCCAAAACACAAGGAGAAAAGCACTAGGACAACTTAGGGTACATCTACATTAGTATTTCAAACGGAATGAGGAGCACGGTTCTGAAGCTGTTTGCCCCATTCACTCTTGTGTACCCTGCTTTGGTGCATGCTGTAGAGTTGCACCTGGATTCCTTCTGTGTGAACAGAGCCAAAAGACTCACTTCAGGAGCACGCAGAAGTCCTGAAATGTGCACAATGCCGACACCGAGTCCTCGGCACCTCCCATTTTGCTCTATAAAGAGTTTACTTGATCATGTTGACTTAGCCTCAGAAAGATAGCTACAACTACTGCGGCAACTCAGACAATTAAGAGATAACATACTAGACATACAACATAAAAAATAGGGTATCATTAAGATACCAAAGGTTGAAAGGAAGCTGAGAAGTGAAGTACCGGTAGGGAAACAAAGCTTATGTCTGTTATCTCCGCAGCACTTTCATACTTGAAAAGAGTACAACATATGACATAATTAAACAACCACAACAAACTTCCTCTTCTCTATCACTACTGTCAACGAATTCTCAGGGAAAAATAGTAAAGCAAAGCTTCCTAACAGCACCTCCGTTCACAAAACTGAGCAGGTGCTTGGCAGAGGACAATTGATTAAGAGGTGGAATCTCAGTTTACTCTATTAAATCTCAGAGCTGCTCCTTAACAAAACCCTCCCCTGCAGCAGGTTCTAGACAGCAGCCTGCGGCACTGCTGTTAGATTCCTTTTATCGTTGCCTTTTTTGTTTTTCCCACTGATACCATTTACCTATCAGCCAACTAATCTGACTGCAGAACGAAGTACTGAGGAAACAGGAAAAAATGGACAACTCTGTAGCACCCACCATTTGCCCCTGAGGGTCTGGGCACAGGAGGGAAAGGACTGTGTGTGCCACAGACCTGCGGATAAAGGTGATCATGGCACAGCTCTGCTTGGTTTAAAAGTACACACAAACTCTGATTTCTGTAACTATGTAAGACATTGATAAGAAATGGAAGCTAGTTACAGTGCCACAACAAAATACAGAAGGGAAAAAAACCCAACGCAACCCATACTCCTTGTTGAAGTAATCCTTACCACACGCTCCAGTTGCTTTTGTAGCCAGGTTTCAGTGTAAGAAGAGACCATTAAAATGTCAGTCCACAAAGCATACTTCATCTTACCTAGACAGCATTTCAGTTTGTTCATCTGTAGCGCCCTGACTAAAGCAGGACCTGTGAAAGGGATTCAAAACTGCAAAATCCGAACCGCTGTACTGACAAGACACAGCCTATGCCCTCGTGCACTAAATGTAACCAAGGACTGAACAGAAGTCAGAGAAAGACCATGAAAAAAACCACCCCGGCATGGGGTATAAGTGCTCTTGTGATCTCCTAGGAAATATAAACAAATTAATAAAAACATTTAAGAGCAGTACTATCACTCCCCACAAGTAAGTTCATGTCATTTTGTGATTAATGATATTGAGTACAGTTATAAATTTAGCAAAAATACTTAATTTCATTTGTTGCTACAACACGACCTTCACACTGCATCTCGCTGCAAAGGTAGATGGAAGAGGGAAATATCGCAGGGTTGTTTCTCTACAACCTATTCAATTTATTTTCACCAGAACAGCAAGATTCAGCTTAAAGTAACAGAGAGATTATGTTTGATCCTTTTTTCCTGAAAGCATACTTCCACTGAAATACATCGGTGTCAACAGTTTTCAAAGCAACTAACTGAATTTGTATTTTTAGAAGCTAAACAGAAAGCCAAAGCCCAGGGACACACATCTGCTTCAGTTCTATGGCTTCCAGCCACCAATGTCACTGTTGATACTTTTCCTCCCTGTAAGCCTCTCATTTCAGCCCTGTTGCCATATGCATGCGGACAGCTAGCTCACCAAAAATAAGTATTTGTGTCATATCAAAATAGGCACCTGCCACAGGCAAGCGGCCTGCTATTACCGCTCCCACCACTGTTTTGCAATACTCTCCCCCTGTCCTTACTCACTGACCTTTCTACAACCACCCTGGCCTCGTTTTGTATTTGTTGCAACAAATATCTCCTTCCTCCATCACAACGCTGTCCTATACCTCCTTCAGTTTCTTCCACTCCAATTTCCATGCTTACTTTATAAAAATGGGTACATTTATTAACAGAACGAATAAACTCACAAAGCATAAAAAGGTTTGAAACATACGTCACTCATTTTGATTTGTCTGCTCCCCACCTTGGGCTACAAGCACTGCAGACAACCATGCCTCTGCAAGACAAAGGCACAGCACTACAGACACAGTTTTTACTAAAAAGACAATTAAAACCCTCAGCATCTACAATGCTCCTGCACGTGCTTCTAAGTGCTGCTAGAAAGCAGTCAAGGGTTTAATTTAAAAATGAACACTCTGTAGAAAAATGGAAATCGGACCCTTAGCCAAGCCATAAGGGGAACCGAAGGATCCCTCATTTTCTTTTGCAAAAGGCAAATTCGCAGTTTCATCCCCAAATCCTCACAGCTGCAGAAATGAGAGCATCTGCCAGCTCACTGAACCACCTGAGCAACTTTTTCCAGCCTAACTTCAAACTGTAACAACTTGCCATATCAAACTGCCAAATCTACAGTGCTCATTTCTTTCTGTGAATCCAGCTGTCATTTTTCCCAAATGCCTTCACAGTCCCAACTCTCCCAATGCCAAAAACAACTTTTCACAGATATACATAATTTTGCAAAACACATATGCTCTATGTATGGCACATGAAGTCAATTAACAAGTTTACTTACTGAATTAAAGGATGACACACAACAGTAAAACAAAAACCTCTTGCAGACAGCAAACACATTAACCTTCTCGTCCCTATGATGTGATACTCACAAGGAACACTAAGGAGTTTTGAAGTCTAAGTACATTTTGAGTACCCCAGAAGATCTTTCATGCTTATCTCCATGACATCCTTTATTCTGTAATTCCCATGGTGTTTCCGATCACCAGTACGAGGAGTTAAATGTAAAACGTGTTTAATTTGCAAGTCAGCAAGCACAAAACATGCACTAGGGAAGATACATTCCCTCATAAAAGANCAGGGAAAATAAATTCCCCCAAAAAAGAAAAAAAAAAAAAAAAAAAAAAAAAAAGGACTGAGCACAAAATAAAAGCACATACCTTTTAACTGGTCAGCTACCACGCTCTGACCGACTCGCTCAGTCACCTTTCCATCCTCCATCTCGTAACGATCATCCAAATATTTCGCAGTAGCTTCTGAAATATGGACTTTTCCAGCCACCCCGAGCTGCTCCATCAGATTGGCCAAATTGACATCATTGGACCACACATCAAACTTGAATCTCCTCATTCCCAAAATGCCACACAGGACTGTCCCGGTATGAACACCGACTCTCATGTTCACCATTTCTTTTTTCTCTTGGCAAAACTGCTCAATGGCTTTAATCATACCTAAGCCCATCTCGATGCAGCAGTAAGCGTGATCTGCCCGGGGCTCTGGGCAGCCAGCTACACAATAGTAACAGTCTCCCAAAGTGCTTATCTTCTCGCATTTAGTGTCCTCGCACAGACGGTCAAAACGTCCAAAGAGGTCGTTCAGGAGTCCCACCAGAGCATGGGCAGATTTATTCGCGCTCATTTTCGTGAAGCCAACAATATCTGCAAACAAAATGCTCACTTGCTCTATCTGCTGCATTTTAAAAGGACGGAATATTATGGGGGTTTTCTGTATGGAGGGCTTCTTCTTCCTGCTTTTGGGGCTTGAGGTGGAATGCCGTTTGACAGAGTTTTCACTTTCATCATCCCCCTGCTTCATTAAGTCATCGGCTATTATTCTTGGCATAACAGAATGAATCATCCTCTCTTTCAGGGCTTTTTCCACTTCCAAGTCTTTTCCGTGCATGATGGATTGCCCCACTTTCAGGAATGTGCTTCTTGATCTGACTTCGGACATGATAAATAAATGAATACCAATGGCGTGGATGCAGATGTGCAGGAAGGCTTTACTCAACAGCTCCCAGTAAACTGCACCGGCTCCAACAGGTGTAAAACAGTTCTCATCACGGAAGTGATAACCGAAGGTCTCAAAGAGGGCAGAGTACGACAGTCCCAGAAACAAGCTTAAATACAAGGGTAAGTGCATCACCGTGTAAAGCAACAAGAGCACTTCAATACACATAGAAAAACTGCCTACTTGAGAAAGACAAGTGTCTGTGGGATCTGCCGGGGGAGTCTGATTGGACATGTCACCACTTCCTGAGACAGGTCTCAGAGCCTGGAACTGTGGAGCGAGAGTCAAAGCAAAAACCAGGAGAGTGAGTATCAGCGAAGTCCATACGTAATGGCGGGCGTAAGTCTTGGTGAAAGTGAACACAAAAAACGCTACACATACCAAGAGGAAGCACAGAGCCGGCACCATGAAAACAATCTGTTTCTCTCTCATGTGTATGCCGAAGTAGATGCCCCAGAGCAGGCAGGCCACGCCGATGTAGAAGAGGGCATAGCGAAACCTGCGCTGGGTCTGCGGGAAGCATCTCTCCATGCAAGCCTCCTCCAGGTTGTTGGAGTCGAACTTGGGATTCCACCACTTGGAAGAGGCCCTCTCGAAGAGCTGCGGCAGCTTCTTCGGCCGGCGGAGACCGGGGCCGCTGCCGCCACCTCCGCCGGCTCGGCGGGTGCCCCCCGACTCCCCTGAGCTGCAGCTGGAGGAGATGCTGTACTTGCAGTGCTTGGAAGAGGAGCAGCCCTGGTGCTGCTTGGGGTTGATTTTCACCGTCACGCTGTTGCTGTCCCCGCTGGAGTCGCAGCTCACCTCGGTGCTGTGGTGATGCAGCAGCTGCTGGTGCGGTGGGGAAGCCATGTTGTCAATTCCTCCTGAAGAGCCCGCTCAGGAGTTGGGTCTCGCGGGCTGGGAAAGCCACCGGGCTCCTCGGAGAGTCGCCTCTAGTCTCCTCCCGCCGCCACCGCCGCCTGCGCGGGGGGGCGGCCGCGCAGCGCCGCGGCGCTCCGCCGCTCGCC
>VZTL01077011.1:9969-43170 GCA_013400535.1 Scopus umbretta | reverse complement strand
AAAAAAAAAAAATTTTTTTTTTTTTTTTTTTAATATCATGGGAGTATATTCTACCTGCCATAAAGGCACTTGTTGAAACCCCCTGAAACAGGAAAAAATCACCTCTGCAAACTGTAGTTCTGCCATTTATCAGCTTGTTTCTGTGCAGAAGACAAACTGCCGTTAAGCTGACTCACATTTTGGCATTTTGTGTTTATATACAAGATGACGATGTTTGCAAGCAATGGGGAAAAAAAAGTCATTCATCAGCACTGTGGTCCAGGCAAAGTCTTTCCCTTCTCTGCTGTGGCGGCAGAGCCTGGGGACGTGGCTGGAGCCTTGGTCCAGCACGGGGAGTGTTGCTGTCACTCGTTGCCGTCCGGCACCAGCTGAAGCTGGGGTGTTCCCGCAATCCCCCACGTTTCGTCCCAGACCCATTGCTCGGCCATCACCACCTGCTGTGTCCCCAGCCAGCCAGGCTCTGGGGCTGCCTGAACCCCAGATCTAAACGAATTTAGGCATGCCTTGTGGTCCCCCATCCCTCCCCATCCATCCTGACCCTCCAGGTGACCCTGTGTGATTCTGCTAGCATCCTTCATGGCTCTGAAAAGCCAGCTTCAACTCTCAGGACACTTTTTACATGATCTTTGTCACACTCTGTCCAAAATACTCAATGTAGTATTCCTGGCATCAGTACCTTACTTGCCACAGGGTTTGTTTTCCTCACTGCTCCTCTTTATCTCCAAATCCCTCACCCTAAGTCTTATTTTGGGTTTTTTGCCTTTCCCCAGGCAATGTCAGGGGTTCAAGTACCTGCTATGGAAGGGACGGGCACGCTGGCCACACTGTTTTTAACCTGCCGTGATGTGGCATACCTGGCTCTACGTTGCTGCTGCCCTGACCTGTCTCTCCTGGCATTCCCTAGATTTTAACCACAGCTTCTGGCCATGTCGTAGTCCCATCAGTCACTAGGGAGAGGCAGAGGAGGGTTCCCCTTTGGGCCCCACCAGCGCAGCTCCTCTCGGTGTCCTCTGGCAAAGGCTGACCACCAGCCCCACACCCAACCCTGCAGCATCCTGCCTCGTCCTTCACCAGGGGAGAACTGCAGCCGGAATAAACCAGGTGGACAATGCCATGAGAAAACCCTGTCCCAGGATGCAATAACCTGCCCCCACCATTCTGCTTTGCCCCATGATTGCGCCTGTTGGCACTGCTCTGCTGCAGACCTCGGGGCTGCTCTGGGCCCTGCGGGATCAATAACTGGGGCTGGCTCTTTGGAATTGTTTGGCTGAGGTCAGTCACCATTGATTTAAGCAGGAGCAGGTCTCAGCTGCTGAAAAATCCCATCCAGATCTGCTGCAAGGTGGAAACAAGTTGTTAAACCCTTTCTATCAGGGCAGTAGCAACCCTTCATCAAGCAGAAAGCACAAGTCATTTGGTTTTCTGCTGACGGAGGGGATGGGGGCTCTGCGAGCACCCCCAGAGTTTCTAAATGCTTCTTCATGGTTTCTAAAACTCTTCAGTTTTCTGCTTGAATGTGACACAAAGATTTGTCGAAGCAGGATGAAATGTTTCGTTTGGGGGTGCTGGTGGGCCTGGTGTGCCGTGGCACTGCCTATTGCCAGCATCTCTGGGGGATTCGGGGTCTGGCAGCACCTCCTGGCTGTGCTGTGCTCCTCCAGCTGAAGGAGACGCTGTGTCGTGCCAGGGGAGATGGGGCCGAGCAGGAGGCACTGCCTGGCTTCACAGTGCCAGCAGAGAGCTGGCACTTCTCCTGCATTTCCACAGGCTCCCAGCATCTCTCATCACAGCAGGAGCAGGTACCAAGAGCACCTGGTGCCTGGCAGCCTGGTGGGTTGAGGAGCCTCTCTGCGCTCCACTAATGATTTTACTGGGGCGTCACCATCCTCATTGTACCAGGCTTTGCCAACAAGTCCCCTCCCTGGCAGAGCTTTAGCATTTAACTCGGAGTGGGTACGGCTTGCACCCTGCCTCAACGCCGGCTGCAAAGGAGCGACGAGAGCATCAGGTGAGCAAGTACCTGGAGCACAGCCCTGGCTTTGGCCAGTGCTGGGGCTGCAGCTGCAGCTGACACGCAATTTCCATCGGTTGGAATGGGTCAGAGGCAGCTGGGGCTCCTTTCCTCCCCACTCAAGCCCCCACCATCAGGAGCTGTGGGCAGGATTAAGGAGAAAAAGCAACGTACAGGTCATGGGAAGAGGGAAAACAGAAGCAGCTCGGCCACTGAAGAGGAAATGGTGGGACACAGATGTCAGTGGAAAGCTGAAGCCACTTACAGAGGATGTATTTACTCTTATTTCCTTCCACTACAGCTTAATTGCAATGTTTTTAATGACAGATAAGACAGGAGCTGGGCTTCTGCCTAAACACTTCTCTGTCCTGCATAAAAGCGCTGAATTTAATATTAACAATTAATCACAGTTACTGGGAAGCACCCAGCAGCATTCCCCGTCCCTGTGAGCACTCCATTCACATGCTCAGCCCCATTAATTCCCATCTCCAGGCAAACAGCACTGGAGAGTCACTGGGAAGCAAGGGACATCCCTGTCATGCTGAATTTAGAACCCGGAAGCAAGGGACATCCCTGTTCTGCTGAATTTAGACCCAGAGTTTAAGTTGTAGAGGCACCAGCACCCCCTTCCCATCCCCTCTGACAGCCTTTGCTGTGAATATGGGGTGGTTTCAGATGCCCCTGGATAGGAAATGGCTGCTTGCCATCAGCTCACCCACCCGTGTTTTGTTTTCTGTCCCTGTGCCCTGAAAGGCCACTGAGATAATCCCAGGTCACAGCAGGCTGGCTGAGCTAGGTAGGTTCTCGGGTTTGCTGGGACGTTGCTGTGTTTTTCCTGTTGATGCTACCACAATTCCCTCTCTCATTAATAGCACTAATTGCTCGTTGCATATTTTGCATATGTATATTAGTATTTTGGAACAGCTCATTGTTTTATCCTGTAATTAAATGACCCCTAATGAAAGTGCTAGAAAAAGAACAGACAAATGAAATAACGCATGTGGGAGCGCTGGGCATATATATAGTAACTGCCTGGGAATCCACTGTAATGTAGCACTGAACTGCCTCCTGTGCTGCACAGGCTCTTTGGCCAGGAGAAAGCACCCTGCTATCCCTCCGGTCTCTCCTCTGCTTTAATGGACGCCGGCCCGGTCCTGGTCCACCACCCACCTCCCTCTTACCTCTTTCATTTCCAGCCTCCACGTGAGCTTCTCCATTGAACCACCCACCACCAGCCCTCCATCCCCCCATTTTGCAGGGGTTACATTTGCTGGAGACCCCATGGGCTGAAAATAACCTTCCCAGGGCTCTGGGTTGCCCTGACTCTTCTGCCTCTTGCCCTGAACGTCACCTAGGCTTCCTAAAGCAAACTGTGACCGGCTGGGGCCAACATCCTGGCTTTTCCCATCTCTCTCAAGCTGTTGATCCTTTGGGGCATTGCTGGTCCCCCAGCACCAGGCTCTTCCCAAGGCAGGCATCCCAAGCAGTGGGCTTGCTCCCCACCCTTCAACTCGTCCCCACTGGGAAGGGCCGATGTCACGTGCAAACCCCAATTCTGGGTCCAAACCCCTTTGCAGCCTGTAAATGGGCAATCCTCCTCCCATGGGTATTGACCAAGGGAAGTGTCCCCAAAGCACCTGCGTGCTCTTGAGGGTAAGGTGTTACTTGCTCTTGTGATTCAGTGTCCTGCACATACATGTCTTGGGCAAAATATATTGATTTTGGGGCTCTCTGCAGATGTAGTGGTCTGGCTTGAGACAGGGGGTGTTCAGCTGACATGATCTGAAGCCACACGTTGCTCGTCAATGCTTTAACGTTGAAACTCTTCTGACTCTGAGCAATGAAGCAGTGATGAAATCTGAGCCCAGCCCCTGCTGTGGCACCGCAGGGAGGGAAGGCCCCAAAGGCTGGGGACGGTGCGAGCCAGAGTGCCCTCTGGGCTGCAGAAAGCTCAAAGGTCCCAAAAAGAAGGGATCTGCATGGAAAGGATGTTTTGTTTGCTCCGGGGTCCCTAAGTGGCAGCTTGAACCACTCAGGCAAGCTGCTGCCAGTGGGGTGGGTGCAGCAGGGAGGGCAGCAGTCCCAGCTCTGTGGTGGACAACCAGGCTGGCAGATTTTGGGGGCCGCCTGGGAGAAGAGCAAGAGGTTTGGTAAACACACTGTGTCCACAGGGATCTTGTGATTGCGGCACGGGGCGTTTCAGGGACAAGGTTTGGTGGGGGTTTGGCCCCAGCGGGTGCTGTGTGTGCTCCCCCCCACCCATCAGGTGTGTGGGGCAGCAGGGGCCAGGCTGGATGGGGATAGTGGCACAGGTAGAGCTCCACCATGCTTCAGGTGGAGCACCTGGGCTCCCCTGCAGTTCCCAGCAGACCTTAACCAAAGTTTTTAGGTTCTTTTTTGATGAAAGGGGCAATGAATCCCTACATTCCTCATGTGTGGTCAAAGGTATGTGCTCTGCCATGGGAAGGTTATGGCTGGAGAGGTGCAGAGTTTGGCTCATTACTGCAAGAAGCTCTGGCCTTAAGCTCACAGTGAGCAAAATCTATCTGCTCAGGTCATCCCCCCCTCATCTCTCCCTGCAATGTCCAATGTGATGCCTATAAAAACCCAGAAGTCGAATTGACATCATCACAAATGAGCCACTAGGATATGGGATATTTTCATCTCTGAAATGCAGACGTGCTGCCGAGAGGTTGAGGTTGTGGAAGGCAACCAAATCAGCAGGGACCGTAAACCCCTTGGCTTGCATTTGAATATTGGCAATGCCACCACTGGGCTTTGGGAGACTTTTGGCAAACCTGCTCAAAGTTCCCCTTGGTGGGAGCATCCTGACCACAGACAGGATCTGGCTGCTGCAGGGCTCTCGGCAGCACCAGCAGCTCTTCCCCAGCAATGTCTCTAAGATAAATGTTTGTCTTTTCCATCCAAGAGATACGGAACAGCCTCTGCCAGCACCACGTCTCAGTGGAATCGGTTTTCATTCTGCCAGGAGCATTACCGGCTCATGATTCACATCTTTACAGCAGCTTTGGAAGGAAAATGTGCCTCTCGCTAGGCAGACCTTCACGCATGTCGAGATACCACAGTTTTTCCAGACTTTCTTAAAGGAAGCCACAGCCAAGTGAGACATTCCTTCTCCTCTTCCAGCTTTCTTGGAAGAACCTCTTTTGATTAGTGAGCAAGACAGATAGTTGGAAAGGCAGACAGACAGACAGGCCAGGCACTGGGTTTTAATAAGCAGTTTGCATGAGCCCCAGCCTCCGGTGGGATGGTGCCTCCATCCACTTCTCGCTGGGTGGCTGGTGAGAGCCCCCGGTGTTCGTCGTGGTCCCCAACCCCCTGCCCTCCTCCGTGGTCCCAGACCCTCTGCCTTCCTCCATGGTCCCTCACCCCCTGCCCTGTACCGTGGTCCCCAAGCCCTTTCCCTCTGCCATGGTCCCTAATCCCCTGCCCTCCTCCATGGTCCTCCATGGCTGTGGGTGTCTTTGCCAGCAGGGAGAGGACAGAGGCCACATCTGGCACCTGCAGGGCTCAGCAGGGCTCTCCCTGAGGCAGCAGCCAGGGCGGGCAGGATGCAAACGTGATGCTGGAGCGGAGAGAAGTGGATGCCACACAGAGCATCCCCGCGGGCAGCCAGCCCACCCTGCCGTTGAGGCAGGCGAGCCGTGCATGGCGCTGCCGGCGAGGCTGAGTCATGGGGCGGCCTGCCTGCCGCGGTGCACGTGGGCCCATGGCCATGACTCAGCCCTGCGGCTGCCAGCGCTTGCCACCGGCCCTGCGGCTCCTGCTACTCCCCAGAACTCTGTGCCGGAGCCCCCGCAGGTGAATCAGAGCCGGCTTTGTGCCGGCCCCGGGGAACTGCGGTCCCCAGGCTGGAGGGAGGGTTGCCTTTTCTCTCCGAGCGCTCAGGATGGTGGGGCATCTGCGAGTGGAGGAGGAGGAGGGAGACTGTATACAAAGGGGGTTTAAAAGGCATCTCCTGGTGCGGGTGGGAGCAAGGATCTGTCCCACCAGGGAGAATTGCACTGCCCTGAAGTGCAAAGCAAAGGAGCTAGGGTTTGCTTTGCCCATTTGTGCCTACCGCAGGGGAAGCCAGGTTGGAAAAAGCAACCAAATGGCTCAGGCATGGCCGGCAGGTCCCGCGTGAGGGATAGGTATGAGGCCGGGGTGCGGGGAAGGAGACGGGAGCTCCTGCCTCGCTTCTTGCAGCTGCACCCCCCTGGCCACCCCGTACCAGCAGGAGAAACAAAACAAGCATCTGCAGGGAGTCTGTTTGGAAAATACCAGAATTTATTAGTCAGGCTGATGTCCAAGCTGACAGTTTTATTCCAATGCACACTATCATGGGCCTTCACGTGGGCCGGTGTCCCAGCTCCCTCCCTCCTGCAATGCTCTCAGGTGAGATGCTCACCCCCCCGGCACCACAGCCGTGGGGGCTTGGAGTTTCTTGGCAAAATGAAAAGGTTTCCCTGCTCCCCATTTCCACCCCCAGATTTCCAGAGCTCTCCTAAGAAAGCTTGGAGAGATCTGGGCTGGGGACCATAGTCCTCTTGGGACTGACAGCCACTTGGGTCCATGGGAGAGAAAGCATCTCGGTGTCGGCATCTCCCTGAGCCAGCACAGAGCCGAGCCAGTGTGTGTCACAGGCAGCGGAAAACAGCCCCAGCTTCAGACCACGACTGCCATTAGTTTGGAAAGAGAACCCTAACATACAATATCGGGGGAGGAAAAAAGGTTTCAGCCATCACAGAGCCCCATCTGGAACCTGGGTGCCAGGGCTTTGCACAGGACATGTGGACACTGAAGGGAAGAGAAAGGGAGAAGAAGAGGCAATGAACGCTGGAGAACAAAGCAAAAGAAAACAGAGAAGGGATGGGGAGAATGATGAGAGCGGCCTGAGAGCGGAGCAACAGTGCCTTCGGATTCAAGGCCACAAGGGAGAATCAGAGATCCATCCTGGGATGGGGGGCCTTTCCCTGGGTACCCCAGAGCCCATGGGCTTTGGGGGGACAGGGCAGCAAAGAGAGAGATGGCATGATATGACACTTGCAAATAGAAACATTTGATGGCCTTTGCTTGCCATGACAGTGACAAACAGTATGATGGCAGGAACAGTGACAATATTAGCCCGTTTCTGTCAGTGTTTCTATTCCATTAGCTCTTAAGAACTATGCACCTGGCAGAGGAGAGTCAGAAGCGAGGAGGAGTAGGTGAGACAGAGAGGGGTGCTGATGAACAATGGGATCAGGTACAAGAAAGAAGAAGGAACAGCAGTGGAGCAGGGCAGCAGCTCCGGGGCAGGTTTGAGACCTCATGGCGCCGACTCTTGAACACATCACTTCTCTCTGGGCTGTTCGGACTGCTGCTGTCTCTGACACTCTGCTTGCCTTCACTTGTACCACTGGTCCTCTCTGCGCTGTGGGCAAAATCCCTCTGCACGAGCCATGTCCCTTCCCATGCTTGGACATAGATTTGGGTCTCGTCTGCATTACTTCAAAGGTAGAGTCCTGCCACAAAGCAGAGGCAAGGAACATGGAAGTCCTTGGGGTGGCATTCCCCCAAACTCACCTGGATTCGAGGGGACCTTTTCTTCGTAGTGCCTCGCCTCAGTGCCAGGGGACATGGAGCTCCCATGGACCTTCTGCCTTAGCCCACATCCCGTTGGGCATGTGGAGACAAGGGGTGCTGCCCTTCACACCTTTTCCATCGCAACAGAGCCTTCCATTCCCAGCTTTCTCTTTCCCTCTTTCATTCCTTTTGCCTTTTTCTTGCCTCACCTGGCACCTCCATATCCTCTTGTTCCTGTCAAAGGTAAGTCCCTCTGCTCCAAAGGTTTCCTGGAGAGCAGAGCTAGCTGTGGTCATTTGGCAGGAGGAAGGATAAAGAATGTTCAGCAGGTCATTGGTGGGTTCAAAGGCATCAGTCTCCATCCAGGGCAACATCTACCTCTTGGCTGGTTTGTGTTTGGCTCGGCAGCCAGCCATGCTGGCCGTGAAGGCCAAGCGATGAGGCCACCCCTAATCCCCTGGCTTTCACTGCCAGGTTTCAAGGTCAGCTGTCTGCAGGGAACCTCACCCTGCTCGGGTACTTCCGAAGTAATACTCCTTCTTCTCCCAGGACTGAGCGCCGATGTACAGAGAAGAGCCAACAAAATCATGGTTAAAAGGGGGGAAGTTTGGCGAACAAGCCAGAGAAACCTGTCTGGGTTGTCCTAGAGAGAACAGATCAGTATATGGGTAAAAAGGATGCAGCTAGTGAACCCCTGTTCCTGCCTCCGTCCACGGAGCACAAAAACATAAGGGTCTGACTCTGAGAAAACAGCAACATGGACTTGAACAATGTCAAACTGCCAAACCCTTAATACTTGGAGCCCTGCTGATCCTCAGGCTTGACTTGCCAGCATGGGTTTTTGAGGTTGATGGCACACACAAGCACCAAGTGCCCTGTCCCTGTGTTCACCTAGGGGGAGGAAAACCTGCTCATGGCTCCTTGTGGGACAGTGTGATTTGGGGTGCTGGCCCTCCTCTTCCAGCACAGCTCAGCAAGTGCTGGCACCTCCTTTCCAGCCCACTTCTTCCTCTGACATGGACTTGCAAATCCCATCACAGCTACCTGTCTGGAGCCACAAATGCCCCTGAAAAGCCCCTTCTTAAGGTGAACATCTGGATGAAGGCTGCAGAAGTTCAACTCAGCTGTTATGCAAAAGGAGAACTCACTGGGTGACCTAAAAGTCTCAGAAAGAAAAAGCAGCTACAGTTCTAGCTCACCGTGCATTGCTCATACTTACAGCTTAAACATTGCCTTCTACTCGAAAGAACAAAGATAAAATGTCAGGAATTCACAGTTTTTATTCTCTTTCTTATGCCCACCCATCTTCCCCTGCCATCGATGTCCTCATTGTACAGTAGCCTTTGCCAGCGTGGCACTCAAACGGTTAACAAACCATGGCTTCTTGGACAGATAAGACATAAGCTCATTCACTGGTAGGAACACATGGACGGTTATATTACAGAACACCTTGGGGTTTCCTGTAGCGATTCTTTGGGGTTTCGCCACAGCCAGTGATGTCACAGGAGAGAACATTGGGCTTCTTCCCCAAGCCAATGCTTCCCAAGAGATCGGGAAGCTCACGAGTGATGGCCTTCTCTATCTTCTCTAGGAAACACCCTCCCATGTAGGAACACTGCTGAGATAGCAGCTTAAAACTGGTGATGGGGTTGATGCCAAAGAAGTCCTTGTAAGCCTCACGGTTGGGGAGATCAAATTTGCTGACATTGGTCTTTGCCAGAATGGACTTAAAGATAAAGAACTTGTCAGGATCTTCCACAATGTCCCTGAACACCAGTTCTCCATCGCTAAAGAAGGTCATTTTGTCCTTGTAGGTCTGTAGATAGCGATCGACCAAAAGGGCATGGATGCGCACCCGGATGGCATGCTGGCGTATGAAGGCGATCTTATTTTCCATCCTGTTCTCAATCACCTGGTTGAGATCTTCCAGGAGTGATATCTCTTCTTTGAGGAACAGGTCTTTGTGGGTATCTGGATGGTACTCCTGGGGCCAGAAAGAGCTAACGTACACCCTGGGTGGCTCCGTGACGTTGATGAGAGGAGCCAGGCTCCAGAATAAGGCACCATAGACTCTCATGAGCTCCTGGGTAGCCAGGCTGTCAGCTTTGTTCAAGATGATTCGGATCTGAGACTCGCGGCCCTTCAGCTGGCGAAACAGCATCTCCAGCTCCAAGCCCACATCCAGCTTTGTAGGGTCAAAGACAACGAAGATGAGATCAGCTCTGTCAATGAACCACTGGCACACATCGTTGAATGGGTAACCTTGAGGAGAGGAAAGACAGAAATCCAGAAGAAATGTCCAGCACAGGATGGGTCCCTTCAGGTCAAGGCATAGATAAACCTTGAGCCTGCTGCATTTCACACCCCGTCTGGGTTGGACAGGGTGTGAGACACAGCAGCCTTCTCATGCAGCCCAGAAGTTGCTTCTCATGCGCTGAAAACACTTCACAGTTTCTTGGCATGAAAACCCATCCCTGTGTGTCTGGGCCTGCATGTCTCCGTCAGCCTCACCTCCAAACCTTTCTCCCTGCTGCTGGCCACAGATTCCCACTGCTCCTGTGAGCAGATATGGACCACATCATTGCTTTCCCCAGTGGGCACCAAGTGGGTCAAGAAGCCCTGCCAATCTGTCCTGGCATCCCAGGTAATGTGGGGATAGTGCTTCTCTGGGCCCTGCTGTAGCACCAGCCATTGGCAAAGCCTGGCTCCAAGGGTGACAAATGGGGCATTAAATGCTGAGCCAAGGCAGACAATCAACAGCCTGAGCAGTCCCCAGGAAACACCTTGCTGAAATCCCTGGCTGACACACCTCCAAACAGCAGAAATGGCTCCTCTAGCTGATGACAGTCAGGTATGTTCCCCAGGCCCCAGATGCTGCTGCTATAGCTGTGGGCAGACAAACGTCACCATCCCCTCCAACACAAGACCCCTTGTGTAGCATAGGGCTCTTCCCTGTTGTGCTTCAGCCATCTTTGTCGTCTCACATCTTTATGACATATTTTCTGGAGTCCCTTAGATGAACACAGTAAACCCTTACCTCGTTCTTGCTGCTTGCGGTTTTCAATGATACCCGGTGTGTCCACAAAGGTGACTCGCTCCAGCAGTTTGTGGGGCACCTCAATCCCTATCAGCTTCTCCAAGAAGTTCTGCCCAAACTTCTCCAGGGGCGAGAAGGAGCGGGCGCTGTCAGCAGCCATCACGATGCCCTCGATGGTCTTCAGCTTGGGGCCGTGCATGATGACAGTGAATTCAGAGGTAGTGGGTTCTGCCCCTGCCCAGCAACGAGAGGAGCAGCAGAGCTGTGAAACCCATGCCAGGCAATGGACATAACAGGACTGGCCTGGGACTAGCCAGGGAGCTCAGGAGCATCACTCACTTGCTAAGAGATGCTGGGGCAGCGAGGCCATGAAATTCTTGCCAAACCTCTTGAGAACATGCTAGCAGGGCTGTTTTCTGCAGGGACTTGTTGTTCTGGAAGTGGCCTGACTGTACAAGGCGCCCTGGAGGACCACCTCCCAGGAGCCCTCATTACCCCAGCACAGAGCTGGCCATGGACATCTTCCCTCAGCTATGAATTGACATCCATGGGAGCAGGGAGGAGGGAAGGGGAATGGCTTTTTTCCTGGGAGGGTGAATTAATTGGCTCCACATGAGAAGGGAAGGTGAGAAGACAAGGGTGAGTTGCCCTTGCGACGTGACCACTGCTTTTGCAGTCAGGGTCAGAGGTGGTGAGCCCTGTGCTGCGGGATGCAGATGCTGCAGGGTGAGATGCCCTCCTCCTCCCCCAGGAGGGTTGACAGGCCCTGGGCTGTGGTGGGGAGCCTCTCCTTCCACGTGGCACTGCAGCTGGGCAGCATGGACCCTGATCGCAACCTCCCTGCTGTAACGGCGGGGGAAATTGATGAGATGCAGCCGGGAATTGCTGACCACATGGATGCAGAAATGCAGGTGCCAGCACTTCCTCGGCGGAGCAGGGAGGGAGCGGTGAGCGTGGTACCTGTGTAGAGCTGGTAGGGAGTGTCATCCAACCCGAGGAGGTAGTTTATCATGGAGGATTTGCCGACGCTCCACGGTCCCAGGAATAGCACCATTGGCTTGGAAGTGATCTCCCCATCTGCGGAGAGGGGAAATAACAAGAGGAAGTGAAGAAACAATAGCTGTTGCCGCTGCACGATTAACTCCCGGCTATAACGAGCATCCCATCTGAGCAGTGCAGTGATGCTGCTGGGGAAACAGCCACCCTTTTGGGGCCACCAGCCATCCGCGAGCCAAGGCATCGCCCAGCAACAGACCCTGGTGCCTGCAGGAGCGGGATGTCACCATGCTCTGCAGGAGACCCCACCACACTGTAGCGAGAGTGAACCTTGTCTGACCTTCTCTGAAGTTTGGTGTTTCTTACACTATGGGAGGACTTGAAGGTCTTTTAAACCTTGTCTCAGTTTGGCTCCGGTTTAGCCAAAGTGACTTTGGGGCTGGCTGTGGGGGGAGTGTTTTTTGAAGGCAGCCACTGCAAAGCATGGGACATGCGAAGGAGGTGGCCATGCTGCAACCAGGTGAATGCCTTGTGCAAAGTGAGCTGGTGTGGATTAAGGAGCAACACTATGGTGTGGTGCTTGGTAAGCGCGGTACGAGCCTTGGGCCTGCTGCCTGCATTGCATTACCACCATACCCTCACAGGGACCTGCCCCCAGGTTATGGCTCCCAGACCTCCAGTCAAGCAGAGAGTCCCTGCCAACGTGTGGGCTCCAGCCCGGCCCGGGGAGGGCAGGCTGGGCAAACGGCCCCGCTTTGGGCTTGGGGAAGGGCAGAAGATGAATGAACTACAGTCCCCATCCTGCACTCTTCAAGTCCCACAGTTTGCTAAGGGGCTCAAGGAGGCTGGTGATGGGCCCATAAGGACCTGTCCTGATGCCACACAATCAGTCTGGGAGCTCAGAGGTCCCTGGGCACACATAGCGACTGCCCCAGGAGCAATCCCTGCTCAAGTGGGACTCGTGCAGTCAGCCTGTGCCCACATTGCTCGATCTCCCTAACCCCCAGGCTCCTGGGCAGGCAGCCAGCAGAGCCAGAGGAGCCCCTGGCTTGCGATAGCCCCCAAGTTGTGCCCAGGATTGCTGGGAGCCTGCTAGTCGACTCAAGCCCAAGTCAGGCCAGAAATGGAAGTAAGAACTGGATGAGTTCCCGTTGGTGGGAACTTTTGCCATCCCCATTCATGTACCGGCACTGATGTAGCCAGATGAACCCAGGCAGGAAACAGTGCTGGGAGAGCTGTGGTGGCAGATGGCAGAGAGCAGAGCAAGCTGCAGCCACCCTGCCACAGGGTCAACCCACCACAGCCCCTCAGGCATTTGCTCCAGGTGGGGATATGCCTGGCAGCAGGGGCTTGCTTTCCCCCATCCCCAGCAGCAGGGGCTCACTCGCTTCCCCCCCATCCCTGTCCTGCGCTCTGGGTGGGAGAGGGTCCATCCCACTGCTCCTGGCAGGAGTCCAGCCAGAGGAGGGAGGAGCTGCTGTCCCTCAGCAAGAGCTGAGCATCCCCCATGGCCCAGCATAAGGAGATGCTGGGGGACCCGCGCTGCCCTCGGCACCTGCCCTTTGGCCCCATTCCTAAGGCAAAGCTATTTTTCCTGCAGTGGCTGAAAGACCCTGCTGCTCTGGAGCTGCTGGCCACACAGGAGCCAGCAGCTTCGCAGCAAGCCAGGGATCCGTCTACAAGATGGGGGAGCTGCAAAACCCACATGGCGCTGAGCTCCTGCTCCCGAGGGTGCTGGAGGGCACTGCATGGAGGCTGCACATCAAACCCATCTGACCATGGGTGCAGGAGTTGGGCAGGACATGCCAGCCTCCTCCTGCCTGCATCTGCCCATTGCAGGGCAACCATGTCACTGCTGGGGAATGGCATGGGCTGGGGACATCTCTCCATGGGGCACAGCTGCATCCATGCAGCTCAGCCCTCCTCCCCAAAGCAGGGCAGCCACGTCCAAACTGGGGGATGGCCTTTCCCACTCCCCACTCCCTGCCTGCTGCCCGCTCCCTGCCTGCTGCCTTCTCCCTGTCTGTGAGCCATAGGTATCCAACGTTTTCTTCTCATGCGGGACAAAAACAAATGTTGAAACCTCTGACTTTCATTATTAATCATTCCTCTGTGCCACTCTATCACTGCTGCTCTGTTTGCTTGCTGGCTTTAATTCAGTTTTGGATTATTATTATTATCCCCTGTAATGTTCTGCCAGAGGCTTGAGGCGGGTCCCACATGCTTTTTCATAACATGTTCCTGGCCAGGCGTGGCTGTGTGAATGCAGGCAGCCCGCGCACCCCAACTCCGCTTCACGTCCCCACCTCTGCCGCACTCTGCCGAGGCAGGCAGCAATGCAGACAGCCCCCCTGCCGGGTCACTGACAGCTCATCGAGCCCACCTCTATCCCTTGCTTTGGGAACAGGGTGCTGGCACCCCACAGGCTTTGTGGGCAGCACCATGCACAGGATCCTTGCAGCTCTTCAGGCAGCACAGCAGCTCCAAGGATGTGAAGCCATGCATGGGTCCTCTTCGCTGCTGCCCAGGGCATGGGGCTGAGGGAGCATAGAGCATCTCCCACCCAGGAGGGTGCTGGTGTGATATCTGTCCTGCTGTGTCCCCCTGCTATGTCCGTTCAGCACCGATTTGGGTCACCTTGATGGTCCTACCAGGGACAAAAAAAGCCAGTCCTTGCTGGCTGCAGGGCAGGGATGGCAGCAGCTCCATCACGGCAGCTCTCTCCAGCCACCCTGTGGCTGCTCGCTCCCAGGCCAGCCTGTCTCACTTGCACATCAAGCTCATGCGGGCTCAAGCCAGGCACGTCCTGGTGGCGTTTGCAGAACTGGTCACATGCTGATGCATGATCAGGCCCTGCCTGTGAGCAGGGGGGTCCTCAAACTTTGCACCCCTTCAACTGTGGTCCTGCTTAAAACACGGCACTTAAAACACAACTTCTCTAAGCTGCCAGGTTTGCAGGGTAAAGAATATGCTGATGTCCAGCAAAGCACCTGTCAAACAAGGCCAGGAGGGTCATGTCTCCCTCTGCAGAGCCTGAATTTGATTTGGACTGTTCAGCTCCGGGGGTAGGAGCAATTTGGATGCCCAAAAAGGGGTTTTTTCCTAGAGCAGTGGCTTTCTGGGCAGTTTTTCCATGTTGCTTGCAAAACCAGGCTGCCCTTGTGTGGGAGCACTGCTGCTCTGGGGCTGGGATTAACCCTGGGCCAGGTCTTCTCCCTCCTTGTCCTCAAGCTCAGCAGAAGTGCCTGGTGTCAGCTCACCCCGCATTGTGCAAGTCTGTCCTGAGAATGCTAGGCAAAGTGGAGGACACAGCAAAACCTCCTTCCTCTCCTTGTTCAGACTGAGCCACAAGCATGAAAGTCTTGCTCTGTCGTCAAACAACCCAGGAATGTTAGAACACCTGGGGAGACTCTCCCAACATCACCCACGCTGCCACCCCATCCCTGCACCCCAAACACCGGCCAGCCACTCTGCCTATGGCATGGATGCACTGCCCAGCAGCCCTTGGAGGGCTTGCCAGCTTGCTTGTGAAAAGCCACGAGTATCCGCGTGGCACGTGTGCCTGCAGATGGAGGGACAAGCCACATGCGGCTGCAGACCGCCTGCGCCTGCCTCTTTGTCGTGCTCCCTGCACGCGTACGCCCACACAAGCAGCACGCATGCACGCATGTGTGCGCCTGCAGCTAGAGGTACAGATAAGACAGCTATCGAAATATGCTATATATATCTACAACCCTCTCTGCTGCCAGCACGCTGGCATGACAAGGAGCCAGAGGCCCTCCAGGCACTGGCAGGGCTCCGCCGCGTCTGGGGATGGGGTGTGGAGGAGCCCGTTTCAGCAGGATCCAGCAGCAGGGGCTGTGGGGTAGGACACGAAGGCCAGAAGATGGAATTTCCCTGCCTCATAGTGCAGCAGGGATATTGTCCCCATGGCCCAGCACCGGACCCAGGAGAAGGGCTGGTTGTTGGCTGGTGCTTCTTGGCCCATCTCCCATCTTCTGCTTCTCTGGATAGGACCTGGTAGCACACCCCAAGCAGGATAGGCAGGGAGAGGAGCCAGCTCTCGCTCCGAAGGGGGCTGAGGCCGCCATGCAGGGGCCAGCCTGTGTTACTGGGACAGCTGCTGCTGGCTCATTGGCTTAAACTGCAGCTGGCGGGGATCAAGGGTGGACATTTGGGAAAGTTTTTGCATGTAGGAGGGTGAAGGGTAGGAAGAGCTCTCCTGCAGGGTGGGCTATCTGATGGGCTCCTCTGGTTCATGCCATGGGTGGGAGATTGACCCATGGGTCTACCACAAATGCCTTTGAACCATTGCTTAGATTCCTCTAAGCAACCTCTATGAGTCTCGACCCAAGAGGGAAAGGTGTCAAAGCTTGAGCAAGGTGGGGATGCAGTCAGGCCTAGGACAGAAAAATGTAGCAACACACGTGCTGAGCCGTAGTAGGACTGGAGACACCAGCTCCAGTGGATGCCATGGGATGCCAATAACCAGGGTTTGCTTGGTGTCTGGGAAGCATGGCCCTGTTGGGGCAGGTGAATAGGGAAGCCGGAGGCCAGCAAAGAGCTTAGGCAGCGCTGGCAGCATGCAGGTAGCAGGCAGCGATACCAACCTGTGGCGGAGGAGCCCAGGGTGCGTCCAGGGTAAGCTGTTAGCAGGGGACACGGGGAGAGAGAAAAGGTACCGTGAGTTGAAGGAGGGATGCGGCTGCCTGGGTCTGGCCCAGGCTGAGGAGGGAGCTGAAGACTGGTGCTGGCCTTCTTGTGGGCAGGAAAAGCCAGCAACGGCCACATTCCCAGCAGGAGAGGAGTTACAGTCTGTGAGCAACAAGACCCGCAGCTACCAGGACAAGCACTAAACCTCAGTCTGCCCTGCACTCCAGGGGTGTGGCTTGGGGGGAGAAGCCCCAGGAGAGCTGCCATGTCTGAGACAACACCCCAACCCTCCTGCCCCACTTAGCGGAGTTATTGCCTTCCCCAGCAATATTCACCGAGCAAACAGAGCCCAACAAGCCATGGATAGGACAGCAACCAAGCCCGACAAGTGTCCTGACCACGCCAGCGGTGGGACAGCAGAGCAGAGACAAGGGAGGGTGGCAGGCAGGGAAAAGCAGATGGCATCTGCCAGGCTTTAAACACGCTGTAAGCAGAGGGTACGGGGTGAGATTTCTGGGATGCACCCCAACAGTTCAGAGTCTTAGGTTGACAGTGGCAGTCACAGCTCCCCCAGGACAGGTAACACTCATCTACACGTGTGTTTTTGCGAGCTGTGGGGAGCAGAGGGGCTCCTTGGATTACACTAGCTGGTGCACGCAAGTAGAGCCAATGGGAAGTGAGACAAAATGGAGGGCTGCTGTGTAATGGAGGGGCAAAGGTGCTTGCGATGGCACCCCTCTATATTGGTTTACACCTCCAAAGGTCACACATATTCCATGACAGGCCTGTGCTCCGCAGCTCTCTCAGCTGTCCAGCTCCTCCCAGTCAGCTGATCCGGTAGCTCTGCGCCCTCCAGCCTCCCCCCTACCGTGGAGTTGGGGACAGGGGGAGAGGTTGGGGGCACCTCCCAGCTTGCAGGGGCACCACCGATGCAATGAACCTGCTCAGGACAGGGCCACCATACAGAGGAAGCAGCTGAGAAGGCTTCCTCAGCCCCACCATAGTCTCATCTGCCTTGTAAAGTCAAGCGGGTTCCCTGGGCCAACCTTCTAACTACTTTGCAGGTTTCTCTAATTACACTGCTAATGAGGGATTGGGAAAAGCTGGATCTGTGGGTATTAAAGGCAAACTGCTAGGCTTCAGTTTTCCAGGCTGAGGTTGCATGTGCTTGGGGTGTTAGAGAAGGTTGGTAATAGGAGAAATATTTCTAATGGGAGCATGGCCAGGGCCTCTCATGGCTGAGAGCAATGCAGCATCCATGTGCCCTTCCCTGGTCTGTAAAGTGTGTATCAGAAAGCTGTGACCATGGGTTACCAGATCTGGGGTTGCATCTGTGCTGCTGGGAGCGTGCCATGTAGGACACAACAGGGTGTGCTGGGCACTGATACTGGGAGCTGACCTGGGGGACTGTCAGCTGAGGGATGGTTGTTCCTCATGGTGGAACAGAAAAGGCTATGGAGTGTTGTGAGATGAGAATGTGAGGAACACCAGGAGCTGCTGTCTGTGGTGAGCCCTGATCAGGAGCTGGGTTTGAGAGGGGCCTTGGGTTGGGTAAACACAAGGATTGGTGGTTGTTTCCTCATGACCTGGGGAGGATGAAGCCAGCAGGGACCTGAGAAACATTTGTTTCCTCCTGAAAAGGGAGCAGAGAGGTGGCTGCTTGGGTATGGGATGGCTGAAGGACAGGGTGCAATGTCCTGAGCAAGGAAACAGGTTGTGCATGGGGAACTGAGGCTGGGAGCTGCATCCTCTGGCAGTGAATAGCAAAGCAAGGGCTGGAGGCTGGGAGCCTGTCAGCTGCCCCTGTAACCCTAGATATTCTCCTAAACGGCATCCTAGGATGAGCTGACAGTAAATGCTGATGCTTGCACTGCTACCAACACAGATGAAAGCAGCTTGGAGAGGAGGTCAGGGTGTTACTGAATCTGTGAGCTCCAGGATGGAGACAGCTGGGAAAGAGCATGGCTCAGCTCTCTTTCCTGTACAGTGCCACTGCTGAAGAGGCTGTGGGGATGCATGCTGGGTTGCCAACCCTACAGCTTGTGGTGCTCCTTTCCTAGGCACGTGGCAGTGCTGTGCTGGCTGCGTGAGGGAGGAGACAGGCCAGCACACTGGGTGGGTGACAGCAGCTGTGGAGTTAGGGTCTACGGGGCACCCCTCCTGTGCTGGCTGCAGCATGGCATGTTGCTGTGACCCTCCCAGTTACTCTCCCACATGGCAAGCAGATCATACTCCTCAGCTGCTGGCAAGCAGCACAGAGCAAGGCAGGCAAAGGCAGCAACATGGAACTGGCTGTGGGAGGCAGCTAGGCATGGTTTGTGTTTCATGGGACCTAAAAATGCCCCATCCAGAACCCCTGTGGGTGGTGGATTATGTCCAGGGTGCTCTGTGTCTTGAGGGGACAGGACCTGGGCTGGTGATGAGGACTCTAGCTCTATGCTGGAGATGGACTGGCTGCATATGGAGATGTTCAAGCCTGCTTACAAAATGTTCAATGCTAATTTAGGAGTTGCATTTGGGCTGCAGTGGGAGTGTCTGTAAAATGGGTTCTGATCTAAGCGGATGTGTTCCAGGGGTTTGCCCAAATGAATGTGGGACATATGCTTGTGGAGCAGAGGAGTCCAGCTGCAAAGGTAAGGTCTGTGAGGTGTAGAGAGTGTATCTGGATCCTGTCTCACCAGGAGGGAGGGCATGGCTACAGGGTGTGTGAGGCCAAAACCCAGAGGACACCTGAGGAGAGACACAGAACTTCAGGACAAGAAGACACCCTGGCAGGATGCTGTTCTGGGCATGCAGCCCTGGGACACAGGGAGCAGGGACTCACCATCCCCTGCCTGCCCAGCCAAGGCACCAGGGTCATCTGGCCCTAGCTCTGGACAGGGCTTGAGTAGGGGCTCACAGGAGAGTTATGCTGGTGAACGGGGACATCAGACTTGGGCTTGAGCCATCTGTGCTTGGAAAATGGGTCTGCTTGTGTCATATGGGTCACAAGAGCTTCCCATAGCTTTTGAGCATCTTGAGGCCAGGGCTGCACTTTCCTCTTCTGGAGGGATGTGTGTGCTGCTGGGGTTCAGCCCAAGCCAATGGCTGTGGTCATGGGGACCTGCTCACCTGATCAATGTGTCTGTAATTACCAAGGGGTGGAAACTGTAACTCCCAGGAGGAGTGAAGGCTGCTGAGCTTGAGGGATATCCTGCCTACATGGCTGTGTCCCATACTGATTAGTAAGGATGCCAGCTCCAGCCACCCCAGGAAGCTCATCCCCAGCCTTGAGAGGTCCTAAGCTTCCTTGCCAAGCCTGTTTTGTTGGAGTGTGATCTCTGCTTGGCAGGGGTACAGGACGTTGATGTTGAGCAGGTGGAGGACCCGAAGTAGGCAGAGTTCAATGCTCAGTCTACACAGATGGTCCTGACAGCAGATGGGCTAAGACAGATGCAGGAATGCCTGCCACTGGGTTCACTAGGGCATGTCCTCTAAGCCCAGCATGTTCATGGCCTTCTTGGGAAGCTGCAAAGAAAGACAAACTATCCGAGCTTTCCATGATCTGCTCTCTGTGCTGTTATCTGCATCCCAATGACCTGATAGTGCTGGAGACCCTGGTGCCTGTGGTGTTACCTGTGATCTCATGCTGCCTCAGTTCGTTGTATCTGTAGGACTGCTCCAGGGGCTTGATGGAGGAGTGGTAGATCTTCCTCAGCCGCTGTAGTACTCCTGCAGGGGTAGAAGCATGCAGATGGGTGAAAGGCAAACCCCACCACCCTGGCTGAGTCCCTCCTAGGTAAGCTGCTGAGCATTCCCTGCAGATCTTGACGGTGACTCAGCTGTGGATCAAGGGACTTGACTCACAGTTGAAATCTTGGCCAAACTGATCCCAGTCACACATTTTGATGCCCCTCCCCTGCTAATGTTTCCTGCTGCCAGTCTTGCATGTGCCAGCAGCTGATGGAAGGAACATCTCCTGTTAATGCTGTTTAGCACTCAACACCTGTGATCCCAAAAATCCCTCCACCACAGTGCCAGGGACCCCTGGCACAGCCCCTAAGCTGCTTGCTAGAAGAAAGAAGGTGCTCTTTCCACAGCAGATTTTATCACTTTCTTTCTAGTCCAGACTGCCCATGGGGCCAGCAGAAGCAAGCCTTATAATAGCAAAACTCAGTAAATAATTGGAATAAAAATACCAAGGCTTTATTACAAGTAGCCCCAGGCTTCTCTGGGCAGGGATGTGGCTGGCTTGGGCTTATTCACTATCTGTATCTTCCAGTCTCTCTACCCTCCTAATTCTTGTGTGCCCTTGGGACTGTCTTTAAACAAACAAAAAAAAAAAAAGTTAACCCAAGAGCAGCAAAAGGGCTGTTATTGAAGATATGGTGTTGCTGGGCCTACAAGAATTAAGGTTAAAACCAAAACACTCTAGGGAAGGAAAATCAAATGCATGCTCTTGGTATGGCAGAAGGGTGAGGAGCCTGTCCTGCAGGGATGACATGCACTGAAGGAGCAGGGTGTACTTGGCTCAGTGCCACCCAGGGCCCCTCACCTGAGAAATCATCGGCAGGCTTGTCTTCATTCAGCTTGAGGGTGCTCTCCAAGTGGGATCGGTCACGCTTGGTCGGCTCGCTGGCATCTTCAACCTCTTCTGGAGGAAAAAGGCAGGGAGACCTGTTACTGCTGGAGGGGGGAATCCACACAGAACATCACACAAGCTACTGCTGGGGAAAGGGCATGGGGGAGAACGCACACCCTGAGCCCACAGACCTGCCAGGCACCTCGGCAGCTGCAGTTGCCCTTGGCGTGCTGCACAGTTTCTCTTTTGCAAAGGCTCCTGGAGGCTTGGCAAAGGCTGCCAGGGCTGTGGCTGCTAGGGGAAGCATTGTGGGCATCTGCTTGGCTCCAAGGAGGGGCCGGCAAGGGATGCATGCCGTGTCTCCCTAGGGGAGGCTGCTTGCAGGGAATGTGAAGGATGTGCCTGGAAGGGGCTCCAGGGCTGGGGCATAGTGTGAGCATGTGCGGCACCTGCTGCCCGATGGGGCCCCTGCCTGCCCTGGTGCTTCCCCCAGCAGCTGCATTCTGCTCTGCCTCTCTGTCTGTCCACTCCCCCAGAAAATTATGCACTGAGCCAGAGACATGAGGACGTGTGAGGCTGGGTCTAGCTCTTGAGAGACAAGCCAGCCTGACCCATCCTGCCTGCCTCGCCTTTGCCAGTGGGATCGTTCCCTCCCGCTTCTCCCACATCTGCACCCATATCAGGCTGGAGCCCTCTGCATGGGGCCCTGGCTCAGGGTGGCCATGGCTCTGTGCCCAGGAGGCAGCTGCCTCTGCCTAGTGTAGGCACCTCAGTGTCCCAGAGATGAGGACAGGTGTCCTCACCCTGGAGGTGCTGGCACACCAAGGGCCCTATGCAGCTCCAAGTGCATTTTGATATCAGGAGCTGGGCTGGGCCTTAGTGGGGGTCTGGGGACAGGTCTGGGGACAGACATGTGGGGCTGACTGGGCTGGGGATGTCTGAGCCAAGCGGGACACCGCCAAGCCTTCGACTGTGTTGAGTGTCTACCAAGTGTTAGGCTGAGGAAGACCTTTTGACTTGCCAAGTAAAGCCACAGAGACCAAAGTGGGTTTCCCTTTCAGCACAAATAGGAACTTTCTGAGCTGGGATGTTACAGATGAAAGCAGAAAAAGACTCCCCTAGGTCCGAAGGTTGCTGCCCAACCCATAGGCCAAAGTCCACAAGCATTTCTAGGAAATCATGGTGGGGGTTGTCCCTTTTCTTTAGCTAGCCTTTCATGGACCGAACATGGCCAGAGCCAGTGCTTCGGCAACTCATTGGTCTGAACTAGCTCTTCACACCTTCCCTATGAGGCAAGGGCTGGTGGACAAGAGACTCAATAGCCTGGGCAGTGTCCTGCCCGCGCACCAAGAGACACAGGGTCCTGGAGGACACTGAGGGTGGAAGATAACCTTTAAGAGGTCTGCAGGTGCTGAAGGGGGCCTGGGTGTTAAAAATCTTATCCATGTCCACAGCCCAGAGGAGAAATTATGGGCTTAAAGTGCAGCGAGGGAAATGTCGGCCAGCTTTGGTATCTCTGTGATGAGCGCCTGCATCGCAGGCGTCCGCAGGCTCCTGCTTGCACCCTTGATGCCCATGGCCAGCCCAGTTGTGCAGCAGTTAGGGGCAGGCATGGGAAGCACAAGCATTAGGAGAGGGCCATGCACTAGGCGCGGTTTAATGTGCCAAGCTCAGCTCCGCTGGGGGTTGATAGTAGGTCACTGTTGCTGCTACAGCACACTGACAAGAAAAGACTCCAACCTATCTGGCCTTGCTGGGACTCAGTGGCAGCAGGGTGGGCGCTGTGGCCAGGTGGGCTCTCTGTTTCTGCCAGTGAAGGCTTGTCTGCAGGGGGGTCTTCTGCTGCTGGTGGGTCTTGTGCTGCTGGTGGGTCTTCCACCACCGCTGGTGGGTCTTCTGCTGCTGGTGGGTCTTCCACTGCTGCCGGTGGGTCTTCTGCTGTATCCCTGCAGGGTAGGTGATGGCAGCTGGCAGGGCCATCCCTGGCTTCTCCATTGCTGGCAGCCGCTGGTTTGCCATGGCTGTTTTTTCTAGAAGCGCCAGCCACTTCCATGTCACTCCCTTCAGCTCTGTCCTCCAGCCCTGCTGGCCCAGCACCATATTCCTCAGACTCTTCCTCCTCCTTAGGGTCGTCTTCCTCCTTAGACTCTTCCTCCTCCTCAGACTCTCCCTCACCTCCATCTTCCTCAGACTCACCATGTTCACCTTCCTCAGACTGTCCCTGCTTGTCATCTTCCTCTGAGCTCTGCTTGTCCCCTTCCTCTCCCCCCTCAGGATCAGACACTGCTCTTGGCTCCTCCATTTTCTCTTCCCCAGGCTGCCCTTGCTCCTCAGAGGTTTCTTCCTTGGCACTGGGCTCCTCATCTTCCGGGGCATGGAAGCCATCTTGTGGGCCAGGCTGGTTGTTCCTTTCACGATGTGCTGCCTCAGGGGTGCCAAACGTGGCATCCTCGCCAGGCCCCTCTTGGCCCTTTTTTATGGTGATCTCCTCTGGCTGGCTGTCCCCTGGCCCTGGGTCCCCACTCAGGCCACCTGCTGGCTTTTTCTCCCCCTCACCATGTCCCTCCTCAGCCGCGCCAGGCAAGGAGGTGTTGGCGGGGCTGCCATCTTGGTCCTCCTCAGGGCTGCTGTCAGCTGCCTTCTCCTCCAGCCTGGGCTCTGCGGCTGGCAAAGGGCTTTCGGCAGCGCCGCCAACATGGTCCATGCCGGGGATGTGCGGTTCTAAACGATGAGAACAGCTCAGTCAGTCTTACCCACACCGGCATGTGGCTACCAGGGCACCCGCCAGCCCCCCATCAGCACTGCGGGGGGCCCTGAGGGAGGATTTGTGGCTGTTACCAAGAGGTTTAAACTCTTTCCTAAGAGATCTCTAGTTCAAGCTCAATTTTCTGGCCCTGTTGCAAGAAGCTGGGTGCAAAGAGGTGTTTGGGGGAGGGGGCAGAGCCAATGCTAGCAGGGGCCCTATGGCCACGCTGGCCATGGCTTCCCTGGGGCTGTGGCTGCTGCTCACTGCAAAGCACT
Organism: Scopus umbretta; assembly: GCA_013400535.1. Classification (NCBI taxonomy): domain Eukaryota; kingdom Metazoa; phylum Chordata; class Aves; order Pelecaniformes; family Scopidae; genus Scopus; species Scopus umbretta. Next base: position 19,323 of record VZTL01077011.1, on the reverse strand, counting down.
TCAGGAAGGTGGCAAAGCAGCCCTAAAAATGGGGGGAAAGGAATAACAAGCATAGCTCAAGAGGCTGCGGGCACTTGGCAGGTTAAAAGGGTCCTTTCCCAGCCCTGCCTTGGGAGACCATCACCAGCACCAGCCATGGTGGGTGGCTGGGTGAGGAGAAGGAGGGGGAGGAAAGGGCGAGGGGCTCCCTGGCGCAGGAACCTGCCTTTCCGCAGGCAGGCAGGGCCTGACCCCAGCAGCAGGGCACAGGAGCTATTTATTGTGAGCATCCCTTCACTAGGAAAGCATTTGCCGCACTGTGTGGCTGGCGGAGACACAATGAGTTTGTTCTGTGGCCTAGGAGAAGCCATCCGTATTTTCCATAGGCCTCCAACTGCAATTTAACATTGGTCAACGGGTGCCAAAAATAAAAGATCACCAGCTATACTGTCTCCGTTACAAACAGTTGCTGCTAGTCTAAATAATCCCCTGAAATGTCTAATGCTTGCATACCAGGGAAGCGTTTCAGAGGAAAATAATTCCTTTGTACTCCAGCTGGCAAGCAGATGCCAGCCAGGAAAAAATGCCACCTCCACCCAGGCTGTGGGGATGAGAGTGGGCAGCGCCGGGCATGGGCAGTGCTGGGCATGGGCAGCACCAGGCCGGGCCAGAGAGCTGGCAGCCAGCCCTCTACTCCGGCTCCTGCACCACATCTGTGCTGGGGAGCTGTGGGGCCGTGCACCCTTGCAGAGGATCAGCGGGGCCTCAGCAAAGCTGCGGCACTGGGGCTTGCTGGGCTTGGCCGTGGGGCACCGCGGTGGCTGAGCACAGGAGGAGCTGAGCCAGGGTGGGCGCGGTGCCAGCCCCAGACCCCTCTGCCCACTGCAAGCCAGTTTGCCGTGGCCGGGGATGTCGGGCAGGTGGTTGCATCTCTATCCGTGCGGTGCTGTTAGCCAGGAGTCAGGTGGCAGTGGCGGGCTAGCGCCGGGGCACAAGCCGTGCCAGCGGCAGGCGGCTGGGAGGGACAGGGCACACCTCAGCCTGCCAGGCATCCAGTCACTCTCATGTGCAGCCTGGCACGCTGGAGCTGCCGCCATCCACACGGCCCTTCTCCCTGCTGAAACCGGATGCGCGGGTCACCCTTGCTCTGCCCTCACTGACCTCCCCTGTCCTGTGCTGGCACACGGCTCGCAGGTGCTCCAGGCTCTGAATTCAGCTCCCAGCCAGAAGGAGACAGGTCCTGCACAGCTCCCACCCGCCTCCCTTCCACCCAGAGCACCTCTCTCCTTTGGGTCACCTCCCCGCGGGACTCCTGGGGCCCCTCAGGGTGCTCAGCCTGCTGGGAGCCACTCGAAGGAGAACACGCTATGTCTGACCTGCAAAGCCCCAGGTGGCCAGGGACCAGCATGTCCCTGCCTGGCCCTGGCAGCCTGGAGACCAGCCTGGGTCTCCTGAGGGTCCCCTCAGCCAACAGGGACAGGGGTATTCTCAGCCTGAACCCAAACAGCCTGAAGGGCTGGGAGGGGAGCGCAGCTCCTTGGGCAGGCGTTTGGGGAGGGTCAAGGTGCAGGGTGGGGGGAGCAGGGCCAGGCAGAGGAGACCCCGCACATCACGAGGGCTTTGTCTGGGGTTTGTGTGTCCCCTCTGACCCAATGCAGGGGGACAGTGGGGCTGTCACCAACCGTGGCTGGGCACAATGGCAACCCCAGCACCCACGGTGAGCCATCCCTTGCAGGAGAAGGGAAAAGTTCCCTAGGCGCTCTGACTGGGATGTTCCTGCTGGTGTGCTGGTCACAGGCTTTATTTCCTGTGACCTTGAAGGTCTTACATAAAAGTCGCTCTCCCCTCTCCACCTCCTTCTCCCTCTTGTTTCCCCTACATGGTCTCCAAATCCATCACAAGGCAAATTGTGCTGATCTGCAGATGGCCAGCCGATGAGCAGCAAAATGGGCCGAAGGTTTTGGGCTTAACACCCTTTGCGTGTCCGCCGGAGGCTAAAAATACGGCCCAGCAACTGTATGGGGGGAATCAGAAGGAGCAGCTCTGCGGGGTGTGGATGGCGAAGCACCAGCCCCCTCGGCTGCTGGCCCCAGCCCCTCGCCCCGCTACCAGCCAAGGGTGACGTCCGCACCTGGGGCCCATCCTGTGGGTCCCTGCAGACTTCGAGAGGGAGCGGGGACAGCCACATTGTAAAGTGACACCGGGGCTCCCCTTGTTCACACCCTGCATTGTGCCAAGTGCCTGGGTAGCATCAGAGACGAGCCCTTGCCCCACTCCCCTCAGGGACCTGACCTCCCAGAAGGTCCCTAGCTTGCTCTGCCTCTGCCTGCCCCAAATCTCATGCCTGTCTGCAGGGGCTGGGAGGGCTGTCAGCTGCCTGGGGACCTTTTCCCCCACAGTGACAGCACCCTGGGGCACAGCTGTGGGGATGGAGAGCTCACAGAAGGGCTCTGTTTGCCACAGGATGCCACAGCTGGTTTGCACCTAGGAAAAGCCTATGCAGACATGATGGGGATGGCTGCCGGAGGCTGAACATGACCCTGCCATGGTGTCCCTCCATCCCTGCACAGGGCCTTATGGAACAGCAACACCCTGGTGCCAAAGCGGGACCTCCAGGAGGGACAGCCCCTGAGGACAGTGCCAGGGCAGGGGCCAGCTTGGAGGGACAGATAGGCACAGGTGGCCCTGAGAGGGACGCTCTCCCCCTCCAGCAGAAATAGGAGACCTGAGCGTGGGGCTGGCGATGCGCAGCGCCGCAGGGATGGCTTTTTGCACGCCCCCTTCCTCTGCCTGGATCCCAGCCCCTGTAGTGCAAAGGGGAGTTATCCATCATCTCCTGTAAGTCCTCCTCTCCCCTTGTCGTTCCAGTGGGTTTTAGGGGGGAGCTTGAACACCAAACCCGTCTGTCCCTTCCTTTTTGGGAAAGGCAAGGCTGAACAAAGTCCAAAGGCTATGCTTTGCTCTCATGAAGCACTTTAAAACCCCACGGAAAGTGGCTGGACCCAAAGGAGCTGCAGCCCCATGACTCTTGGCCTTGCCTTGTCAGCCCTTGCCTGCCCTCGCCATCAGCTGCCGTGCAGGGGTCTGCCAGGGAGGGGGGCAGCGCCTGGGGATTATGATGCTCCATGCTGCTGCCAGCCAGCCAGAAGCCTGGCTGCTGGAAAAAGTAAGTCAAGGCAGATTAGCCCTGTGAGCCTAGCCTTTCTGCAACCAGTAATCCTTCCCAGGTGGGAGGTGGGCCAGGGGAGCCCAGGGGCCGTGCCCCTCACCCAGGCTCAGGCCTGGGCACCCCAACCTTGCAGCCCACCCCTCAGTGCTCGGCCAGAGCACAGCAGAGAATGGCATCTCCTCTCCGCCCTTCCCGTGCCTCAGTTTCCAACTCTGCGCCATCTGGGCAGAGCCCAGTGCTGCTGCCAAGCCCCGCAGAGGAAGCGCTGGTGTTTTATTGCCTACGTTTCATACGGCAGCCCTTCAGCAGCCAGGGCAGGGAGGAGCCTGGCTCCAGCACCGGTTTGGAGTCAGCCAGGCCAACACCTTCACCGACTGGGAGAGGAAAGTGCCCCAAAGTGGCTCAAGAAGACCAGAGGACACAAGCACGAGGGCGGCCAAGGGTGGAGTTGGCTCTCCAGACCAATGTGCATCCAAAAGCCCAGGATGCCCAGCCACTGTATCCCATCCCAGAGGATTAATGATCCCAAGGCACCAGCAAAAAGCAAATATTTTCCAGTTCTTCAATGCCGAGCCCAGTGGGGGTATAGGCAACAACTTTGTCAGACTAACCTGACCTCATTTGTGGAGGAGATTTTAAGTTTAGTTGAAAAAAANTCCTGGTCACCTGGGCAGGACAAGGAGAGCCCTTGGACTTGTCAACATGGATTTTAATGCCTGATGATCCATTGTCCCACAAGATCCTCATACCATTGGGAATGTCCAGGCAGAGACGCTGCCTGGCCATGCCAAGCAGCAGTACCCAGCTCTGGAGGGTCTCACCCCCAGCAGCAGGATGGTGGACCTGAGCTCAGCCATCGCACAGGCATGAGGCCACACAGGGATGGGGACACACAGGTCTGAGCCCTTTTCCATGGCATGTCCCAACAAGCAGGGAGGTGGGCAGAGTCGAGCCATGTGCCTGGCTGGCACTGGGGCCATGCTGCTGCTGCCAACACCCGAGTGGCTTGGGGTGCCTGGCCGGAGACTCCGCGGACCCTCCACCAGCCCCCATCAGCACATGAGCTCAACGGCTTCTTTGGGCTATTGCTTACAAGGGAAATGTCCCCACAGGCTGAAAATAGCCCCATGGAGCCCTGCCAAGGCACCAGGGCCGCTGCTATTCCTGCAGTGCCTGGAGAACAGGCAATTTTATGAGTGATTCAGTCACTCTTGGACCCACCAGCCAGGCTGGGGTTTCGGCACCCTGGCGAGCCCGTGCTCCCAGCACAGGGAGCTGGCGCCTGTGTGGCATTGGCGAATGGGCAAGCAGGGACATGGCAGAGACGTGGCAAGAGTGCAGCCCACCGAGTGTTGTCGCTGGGCACAGTGCAGCCCTCCCAGGCCAGTGCCATCTCGCAGGGACCTGCTGGTACTGTGCATGAGCGAGGTGTCCCAGCTTTCCCACCCAGCTCGCTGTCACCTACACACTGGGACAAGGATGGCTGATGGGAGAAGGTGTCACAGTGCAGCCAACCTCCTGGATGTCTGCCTTGGTTTGCTCAGACAACAGTTTGGGAGAGAGACAGGGCATCCACAAGGGATGGCATCTCCTCTAGGTGAGGTACCAGGGGTGTGACAGCGATGTAGGTGGCACAAGCAACCAAGATCCATGGGTGTCCGTGTCACCCCAAGCCCCTTGCCTCACTGTGGCCACATCTGCACCCAATAGCAGTGGTGCCTGTGGTTGTGCCGATGCTGGGGCAGGACGGAGTGAGTCCAGTGCGGTGTCATTGGGACACAGAGGTCCCCCACCTCTGGGGAAGCTGGATACCCTGGGTGGCATTTGCCTGGGATGGTCAGGGTGGGGACTCCCTATGGGTGTTGTGTCCTGGGCCCTGAGTCCACCTAAGGTGACACAACCCAGGTGGTGGAGCCCATTCCAAGATGTTCTGTCCTGGGTGATGGGAAACACTCCAAGATGGCATTAGGACATGGTGATGGAGCCCATCCCAAGGTGATATCTCCCAAGCTGAGGCAGGATGAGGAGTGCTGGGGGGTAATGGCTTGCGCTTGCTGTCACCAGGAGAGGTCTGTGCCAGACCTGTAGTGCCCTCTGCACTTGCTGCAGAAGTTACGCCAGTGTGCCAGGGTTTCCTCCACTCCTCGCTCAGCTTGAAGGTGGTGATGGCACAGCCCAATATAGCCCTCCCACTCAAATCCGTGATGGCCAGAGGGGACCAAGGGCTCCCCAGGGTGAAGCTTCTGAGCACAGTGGCTGGGCATGCCCTGCCAGTGTCCCTGTGGCCCATTCCTGGTGGCCACAGGGACTCACTACAGCCACCCAGACTGGAAGGAATGGCCAGGCTCTGCCCGAGGTGCAGGTGCGGGCAGATGGAGAGCTTCCTGCGGGTGGGAGCAGGGGTGGAGCAGCAGACGAGTGCACTTGCCCTGAGCCATTGCCCAGCCCTGCGGTGGGTGCTGGCCCTGGCCAGGGCTCCTGGACACACCAGGGAGCTTTGCCAGCCCTGGCCACGTGGTCCATGGGCTGTTTTGGCCCGGGCTGCACGAGTGTGGGTGCAGGACACTTCCCAACCCTGGCCTCTTGGAGTGGTGACAGGGTCCCAGCGGCCCCAGGTGTCACCAAACCCTCCAGGTCCTGCGGCCCTGGCAGCATGTCCTCATGCTGTGGTGCATGGCAGAGGGGATGGTGCCTTGGCCGGGGAGTCAGGGGACTCTGCACCCTCACAGCCAACCACGGGGACCTGTCTGTTTCCCCCAGCCAGGGGCATTGCTACTGGAGGGGGGATCCAGCTTTGTACAGCCCCATGTATCCCCATCCTCCCTACCCGGAGGGACACCATGGCCAGAAACCAGTCTGGGCTCAAGAAGATTCCAGCTGCAGCCACTCTGCCACGTGGGGTGGTGACCCTCCACTTTCACGCTCAGCCATTATCCACACAAAAGAGCAGCTTTATCCTAGAGATCCCCCATTGTGTGAGATGGAGGTTGGGGTGGTTAACCCAGCCATGCCCCCGCGAGCTGAAGGAGCCACCCCAAACCCTGCCCTCACTGCAAGGATTGTACCCCTCCACGATGCACCAGTGAAGCTCCCGGTTCCCTGCTGGGATCCCCCTGCCTTCTCACCAAAGTGGGGTTAAACGGGAAGAAAAGGCCCAAAAATGGGAAAACAATCCCCCCAAGCCACCTCCTGCACCCCAGAGGAGCCTGGATCCTTCTCCTTCCTTGGCACCAAAGGAAAAGCAAAACTCATTGTGCAAGCCCCACCAGTCCCATGGAGCAGAAACACAGGCAGGAGATATGCCACTCCTTGTATCTTTTTCCCAAACCTACAGGACCGGGGTGAAATAAGGGAACCCCCCAATAAGCAGAAGACACTGAGGGTGAGGACTTGGGGGGCTCCAGCCACTGGTTGGAGCTGGCTCTGGGGCTGCAGACCCCAATGTGCCTCCCAGCCCTGGGGCCTCCTCCAAGATGGGGGATCCTGGTGCTGGGCTGGGCAGGGTGCTGGTGAGGGGATGCCCAATGCCATGCCTGGCCCCACAGCACCACCCAGGCTGCTCCCGCACTGTCTGTGACAGCTCAGGCCATGCCAGCCTCCGTGCCAGCCTCAGCGCAACCAAGGGTTGGGCCAGCAGTCATCCACCATGGTGACAAGCCTCCAACGTCCCACAGGGCCACCAGCCCAGTCTGGGGTAGCACCAGCCATGCCCATAGAGGATCTTTCCATCCTCCCCACCCCCAAATCTGACCCGTGGCCCCACAGAGGTCACCCCACCACCGGTAGCATTTATCGGTGGCCCCAAACCCCTTTTGTTCACAAGGATGGTCTAAGATGCCCTTAAAAGGCCAAAACTCAGCAGGGCCGGGGTGCCGGGTGCTGGAAGGCAGCAGCTGCGGGTGGCCGTGCGCGGGGCTGCGGCGGTGCAGGGCGGGGGGGCTGGTGGCTGGCGGGGGCCAGGGTGGCTGCAGGGAGCACAGTGTCCCCTTACACGGCTGTTTCCATACTTAGCCGCCCCCCTCCCGGCAGCGTGGCCGCCGGAGCCCGGCCAGGCAGAGAACCGGCCCAAATTAACTCAAGGGCAAGCAAGGGTACCAGCAATGCCGCCCCACTGTGCGGCCCCAGGGGACGCCCAACTGGGGACAGGGGTGCTCAGCAGGGATGGGACAGCCAGGGAAAGCGGGTCCGAGGTCATCCAAAGTGCTATCTTGCTTGGCAGGTCCTTGGGTGGGGGGAAAGACCCCCAGGGGAAACAGCCCACCCCATCCTGCTCCAACTACATGGTGTCCTGGCACCCCGGCAGCCCCCTCAAGTCCCCACAGCCCAAAACCAAGCCACCTCAGCACTTACGGGTGACAGTGACCCTGGGCACTTTGGCGGCAGCACAGCCCCTACGCCCACCTTGGCTCTGGAGGGTGGACCCTAGCCCATACTCCCTGCTCCAGCCCTTCCAGGCCATGGCCCCCCACCACGTTTCCCTGCACATTTTGGGGTGACATTGCAGCCCTGGCAGAGCTGCCAGGGAGTGTGGATGGCTGTACCCCTGCCACCCTGTCCTGCTCCTGGCACACACCCAGCTCTGGGGTGCCTGTGGGGCTCAGTGGGCACCCCAGAGCCTCACTGGCACCCACAGCCCCAGTGAGCACCTACAGCCCTGTGGGCACCCCCAACCCCACAGCCATCCACAGCTCCACGGGCACCCACAGCCCCACTGGGCACCCACAGCCCTGTAGGGACACACAGCCCCTGTGGGGACCCACAGCCCCACTGGGCACCCACAGCCCTGTGGGGACACACAGCCCCTGTGGGGACCCACAGCCCTGCTGGGCACCCACAGCCCCGTGGGGACCCAAAGCCCCAGGAGGACCCTGCAGCCCCATGGGGCCCCGCAGCCCGGTGGGCAGCCGTACCTGCAGAACCGAGGAGCAGGAGCGAGGCCACGCAGCAGCAGAGCAGGTTGAGGCCCTTCATGGTGGCTGCCAGGAGCTCCCTGCCGCTTGGTGCCTCTATTTATACGGTGGCGGCGGGCGCGGGGCAGGGCAGGCAGGCAGGCAGCTGCCGGCAGGGCCAGCACAGATGCTGCTGCCGCCACTTGCCTGCTCCTGGGGGGCCCCGGGGACAGGGCTCGATGGCAGTGCTGCAGCACCAGGAAGGCAGGCCTGTGTCAGAGACCTGATGGCATGGGACACCTGGCATGGGGTCCCTGTCACAACATCCTGCTAGCACGGGGTGGGTTGGGTGACCCCGAGGTCCTGCAGCCCCTCAGGGCTGTCCACAGCCCCTGGCAGCCCCTTTTTGCCAGGAGCAGGATTTCATGGAGGAGGGAGAGCCAAGCATCATGGTACCGTGGTGTCCCCCGTCTGTCCCCAAAGGTGGGTGGCCCTGGGCACCTCCTCCTGAGCTGATTTGGGGCACACTTGAGCCGCTACAGGACACCAGCCCCAGGTGTGCCATGCACCCCATAGGCAAGGGGACACATCCCATCCATGCTGGTGGTGTCCCCAACATCACCAGCACCACGCCAGCAGCATGGCACAGGGGATAGTGGCAGCCAAAGGCGCAGGGTCGCCAGCTCCAGTCACCCTTGCTTGCAGGGTGCAATGGAGAGAGGTGGGTGCCCCCACCGCAACGGAGCCATGAGGCAAGCCAGGAACCCCATGGAGAGCCATGGAGAGAGATGCCCCCTCCCCAAGCCATGGGGGCACCCCACAACCTGGGGCACCACCAGTGCCATCCCCAGGGTGGGGGGGACACAAAGACTGACCCCAGCCCCCACGGCTGAGCAGCCTCACTAAAACCAGTCCCAGACTCACCATCTCAGCAGTGAGCTGAGCCCCAACATGCTCATAGCACATGCATGCAGCGCTGGCAGGGCTGAGCCTTTAAATATAGCCCAGCCACACAGCAGGAAACCTTGCCAGGGCTAGCATCCTTCTGCCCTTGTCTCCTGCCTGCTCCTTACCGGTGATTCCCAAAGCAGGCAGCACTCCCCTGCCCACCCCGTAAGTCCCAGGTCCCCCAAGAGCATCCAGTGTCCCACAGGAGCCAGATTCAGCCCTTTCCCTGTCCCCTCACAGACGTTAACGCCGGGACCAAGCTTCTAAAAAACCAAGTACAAACTTTATTTTGTTTCTTTACAAAGGCACGAGCCTCTTTTTTTTTTTTCCACTTTCTTAACAAAATAGAATAGCTTCTCAATCACCACA
>VZTL01076994.1:15070-36130 GCA_013400535.1 Scopus umbretta | reverse complement strand
TTTTTTTTTTTTTTTCCAGGTACCTGCTGAGGGAAATAATGTTCTAATACCAAGAGAAAAAAATAAGAGAAGTTCTGCAAATTGGTATATAGTAAGTTTAGTAGGTATGATCACTGTGACACACAGGTAACATGAGGGCAAACATGCTTACTGTGACAGCAGAACTGAATTCTAGTCTGTGTCAGTATGATCATTAACATTTCAATCTTTCCATTAACATTTCAATCTTCCCACTGATTGTGTTTATGGATGAAACTGTGTGAAGCCAATAAAAGATCTGTCGCTTGCTCTACCTGCCTCAAACTAAACAACAACAACATCAACAACAATAATAATAAACTATAACAAAAATAATATTCATATTTTAATAATATAATATAGCAAAATAATAATCATATTATAAGCATAAAAGGCATCAGTAAGAGACAGAATCTACTAAGAGTTTATGTCCTGGTTCAAGTGGAAAAAANAGCAGCTGTGTGGTACTTGGTTGCCAATCAGGGTTAAACCACAACAGTACTTCAGCTAAATAGTTTTAGTGGTATTTTTTCAATAAAATACATGTTTTATTCAGTTTTAAAATCAATATTTACATGTATATACATAAATTAATTTTTTAGGGCTAAATCTACACTACATGGTAGTGCTTGTGATTGAAATACAGTGCTGACATTCTAAGAACTGTATTTAACTGGCTAGAATAAATATCAAATTTTTGGATACAATGATTTAAAGGGATGCACAATCCTCCCAAAGAATAAAGCAAGTATATTCCAACTAAACTTTGCATTATTTCAGGTAAAGTTCTGTAAGTTAAATATAGAAGCAACCTGTCTGTGGATGCAGCAGAAGCTGGATACAAATACAGTTCCCAAGAACTCCCAATTTAATATTTAACACATAACCATAGCTGATGGCTCCTCTAGTGGTCATTTTATCTTCTAAATCCACAATGGGCTTCATGTTTAAAGTAGCATTTACAAGGCTAAATCCAAAAGCAGATCATGGCCATTTACTTCTGTGAGCACCCAAAATTCAGGTAACACTTTTTTCTTTTTGCATTACTTTGTGCAAAGTACATCTGTTCAGAAGAGAGACTATTCCTTCTGCTCATCTGCCCACATCTATTAAGAGAGAGTACCAATCTCCACTTCCTTTTGAGGGTCCCATTCTAGAAGAGATTTTGGAATTGTTAATCCTTAGCACAATGAAGTATTTCCTGACAACTTAGTATAAAATGCCTAACTCCAGAGATAAGATTTATGACATTTTTTTTTTTTTTAATAGTAGCTATATTCCTGTATGCACTTTTCAGGCTCCTACTTAGCAAAAATGATTGTGATGTGTGTAAATATCAGGAAATATATATAAGTTTGTATAAGAAGGACCACAGAAGAAAACTCAGCACCATTTTTTTCTCTTAAACATATATTTTTAACAAATTTTCCAGAATTGGTTGAAAAAAATAAATGTAATTGTTTGTAGTCCTCACTTGAAAGTATTCAGTAGCTATTAAGATAATCTAAATTGACATTTAAATATCATGAATCTGGAGAGTAGATATTATATGATACTGCTTCAAAAGACAGAATTCTGCCTTTCAAACCAAAGTTCAAGAACTAGAATAGCATCAGTACATAATTCTTCTTGATTTTTTTACACAGAGTAGCTGAGAGCATACTTGAAATAAAACTTGAATGTCTTGTGCCCTAGACTGTCTATCTATAACTGCTGTAATTAGGGACAGTTTTCAAAAAGATAAACCCACTGTATCATAGGTAAGTGAACAATCTCAGAGCAGAACATTTCTCCAAATAAAAATACACACTCCAACATTTTCCTTAATTCTGTAAAGGATCTGTTTCAAGTTATAGAGAAATTAAGTAAAAAATGTCAAAATAAATGCTTTTCTTTTGTACACAATGATGTGCAGCTGTATACAATATCTCACACTCTGAATATCTTGTGAATATACAGCACAAATATTTAAAACATTACTTCAGCTTTGCTCTTTTCTCCCCTTTGTTGAGTTTAGCAGGGTGGATGTCAGCTGCAGAATGTTCCCTCCTACTCTTCTCACTATGACAATAATAATAATAAAAAACCTAAGTAATTTATCACAATTTTCTATGGCACCTCTGTGTCAGATACACATTTCTCTCTTGAATATGTAACCTCAATCATTCTGGCAGGCCTGTTTATTCAGGTGAAATGCCAAACTGATAATTCATAATTCCTTTCCCTCTTTCTTACACAGAGTCAGTGACTTATTCATGTCAACCTGTTACTTCTTGAGGAAAGGGGCAAAGAGGTTATCTTGTCTCCTCAAATATATTCCAGTCCTCACAGTGTAGGTAAACCAAGACAAGCTTTGGATAAGCAATGTTTTTGGCCCAAATGCAAAAGGAGAAGAAAAACAAAGACTTCCTTTTTGATGTTTTTTCCATTAATCACCTTTTAAAAATCATCATGCCTTCCTTACAGCTGCTCACAGAGTTGAAAGACTCTATTACTACATAAAACTCTGATTTTATTGATTAAAGCATGTTTCCCAAATGAATTCAAAGATACAGCTGTTTGCACCCATGAGTGAAGGTATGCCGTTCAGTTGATCCGCTCTGTTGGGTGGTTGTTTGGGGGGTTTTTAATGACAGGCAAAATACATTGTTTTATGGATCAATTTGTATATTCTGTCTTTACATGTAATATAATGGTATTAGTAATTCAACCAGGAATCCAGTTAACTCTTGATAAATTTTGAATAGTCCTTGAGACTCTAACTGTGTTAGTCAGATTCTCTAGTCTTCCAACCTGATGGAAGAATCTCCCTTGTCTCTTTAAACCAGTCCAAGGTACATTTTATCAGTGTCCCATTTCCAGCTAATACCAGAGCAGTTCAGCCTTACATCTGTGTAAAATGGAATTCATGGTAATTAATCAACAGAAATGATCAAATACTGTGCATGAGCCTTTTGAAGCTAGTTCAGCATGAAAATGCACTCAAAAGTAATGTTTTTCCCTAGATAACTGGAAACAGATGTTCTATAATCTTGTTGCCACTCCCAGAGTTTCTTAAAAATGAGAATTTCGTTTTGAGATCAATTTAGAGATAAATACTTGCTCCTCTTTCTGAGGCTGACAAGTCTTATTTCACCCATGACAGCCTCCAGCTGTTAAATAGAAATATGAATCGAATGTGGACTACTGATGTGAAAAACCAATTCCATTGCTTTGACAAAAGAAACAAGTAAGATCTAGTTAGGTTGTGATTGTAGCAATCATATTTTATCACTGTGTTATAATTCGTAAGACAGTGGCCCCCACACTAATAAACAAAACCACTTGACATAGGGCTATGTTATTTGACATTTGTTTATATGAAAATGTCAGCCAGGCAAAAGAACCACTGTACTAATTGAACTGAGCCATAGGAAGCAACACACTGCAACATTTTAGATCTCTATGATGATGTATTTAAGCTCCTTTAAACTGAAATGCAGTTACTTATCAGAGAGATCCAAGAAGCACTATCAATAATTAAAAGCAGTTTTTATGTCCTGCATGTCTTTACTTACCTTGTACAAAAGATTAATTGTATTCTGCTGGAAATATTCACTATCATAATTGGTTTTGGCTTATAAGGACCCACAGTAACTGGGATTTATGTCTTTTTTCTACATTGTCCCATAGCTGGGAAGGGAGAAGGCAGGGCAGGTGGGCAGAGACCAGCACTGCCGGCAGTATTTGTGGCTGGTATTGCCACACCAGTAGCAGTAGTAGTGGCAGGAGCCACAAGTAGCAGAGTGGCTAATGCTTCTGAAATTATTCAGATGGCTTAATGGAAAGAAAATAGACTTAACAGATCACCCTGTGATTGCTCTCTATGGTCTTTATGGGGCTGCGCCAACAGATGAAAGCAGAAAATAATTCACCAGTTTTTTTAACCTAGTTAGAACACCAGGTAACCATAAATGATTGCCATACTTTTCTGAAGTCGCCTTCTTCTTTTCCCAATAATAGGATTTTTTTGTTTGTTTGTTTTGGTTTGTTCTTTTTATTCCTGTGGGAAAATGAAGGTCTGTCCTTTGTTATATATCCCATGGGCTCTGACGTCTAGAAACCCTGGCATGGTGGGTGAACAGCAGAGAAGTAGCTGCAGAAGTTGAACAGCAGCAGTTCACATCACCTCCAGCCTACTTTCAGATTATATTCAGAGGTCTACAAGGGTCACTGGGAAGGAAGTATCCTCTGCCTCTTTCTTGCAGCAAAAAGGCTAGGTCCTGTATTTCACCTTAAAATGCACCGGATGACCCACAGTTCTCCATTCAACATGAAACACAAAATTTTATCCTGCTTGCATTTGCCCTCTTAAGGATATATCAGTCAAAAAGAAAACTCTCCTGCTCAGCACACAATGATAAAATGTAAGTTTTCACCACGTAAAATCAATACCTATGGCAGTCAGGGTAAAATGCAAAATGAAATGCAGCATGAGTAAACAAATGAAAATGTCATGGTTGTCTGTTCTGTGTTTCCAGGTTGTATTGCATAGGGTGCAGGTGCCCAGGCACTGGCAATGGGAGCCGCGGGGCGGCCTCTGTGAGGAGGGGCCGGGGCTGTCCCATGCTGGACACAGCCGGTGCCAGACGGTTCCAACCAACCCACCACAGGGCACGGCACAGCCAGGCAGCCACGGTGGTGGCACCTCAGGGAAAACGTATTTAAGAAAAGGCATATATAAAAGAAAGGTGATGGTCCGGAACTGGCAGGGTATTGCTCTAGGATTCTGCTTCTGGTTTGTCTGGATGATCAGGTGAACTTGCACAAATCCCTTTGGCCTGCATCTAATTTTAGGTATTTAAATGAGAGACTTATTATGAAGTGCCACCAACCTTATGAATGTTCTTTAGAGGTAACTCCTTCTCCCTCTTTATAAAAAGACTTAGGGCAATAATATTCCTAACTGAACAAATCCAAACCTAATATGAGCTAGGGTCAAGGCAAAGCTGCTTTTCAATGTTTAAAGAGGAAAAAATAACCAGTTAGACACTCTGTCTAGATGGGTTTTGGCTTCTGCACAAATTTATACATGTTCTCATTCTGAGTATTAAATACTTAAAGAAACCATTCTCTCCTCCCGTCAGTGTTCACTAATCCCTTTAGATGTTCTTTCCTCTCCAGTTTTTATCACATAACGTAACAAACATTGGTTAGAGGGAGGCACTTATTATCAAGATCAAATTGGTACCTGAAGTGGTTGAAAAATTCTTGCTGTTGTTAAGTAACCAGTGGCTTGTCCTGACAGCTAGGCAAACAGCAATGTATTATTTGTTATCGTACAAACACGTTTATATTTGTAATTCACATGTAAAACCACTCTCTTTTCCAAATCTGGACATCAGAAATGGAATCTTAAAATTAAAGTATGGTTTTGTAGTTTTAAGTGATTTGAGTATTTCAGAGTTTTATGAAAGCAAAAATACAGCTGCATACACATATTTGAATACTTTGTGCATTAGCCCTTTCTGAATCTTTAAAAAAATGCACTAATTTCCATTTGATATTTTCTAAAATAAAAGACTGTCAATATGATTTATCCAAAATCACAGAAGGGGAAATGAAGGGTGGTCCAGCTGGTTAATTGCCATCCACACTGAACCCTGACCATAACACCATTTGCTTTTGGTGGTACTGGAAACAGCTTTTAAAGTACCATGTAAGAACTCCATCTGCAACTGCACAAACTCAGGATTTTCAGCCCATGAGCCCCTAAATATACACTTCCATGGAAACAGGAAAAGGGAACAGAAAGAGTAAAAAATTATATTTGGTTGTTGGCTTTTGAAAACTGTTTAAAAGCTGTTTTCTGATTCCCATTTCCTCCCCTCAGGTAGGCAAGTAAGGGGTGTCTCATGGTGCATAGGACTTTTATATTCCGTTGGTAGCATTAAAGTAAAATACAAAGCCTAACAAACAAATGTCCTATGCACAGCATGAATATGGTATGGCTTTTGTTTCTTCAGGCTGACACAGCCACCAGCTGTATAATTCATGTTTAAAAATTAGCTTCTAGCCCCCACCACTGAAAAGCCTGAAGCTGTTTTCCAGTCTACTTGTCTCTGAGCCTATGGAGTGCATTTGCTGAACAATTTATGAGTAGAATTTTAAAATAAACCAAAATTTATGGTCAACAGTAACAATCCAGTTCTGATCTACTTACAGAAGTATTTTCCCCAAGTCTTAAGGAAAGTTCTGCCACTCTCACTGTGCTACCATGATTACCAGAAAGAAAGTATGTTGTTTTAAAGAAACCCAGATTTATTTTTTTTTTCATAAGCTACACTCAAGTCTTTGATTTTCAATTAAACAGACTTTACATCTGCTATCAGGATTTTAGCAGTACTTCACTGTGAAAGTGGCAACTTCTAATGATGGGAAAAAAAATAAGGATAGATCAAGTAGATATACTCCTTAAGCACATGAAACAAATGAAAAAAGATATTTGTGAAAAAAACTATATATTAATTCCTAAAAAATTTTGATCACAAAAACTTACTTTTGATTTGATGCAAAGAAAAAGCAAATATTAAATATTTTAGGTATCAAGTACATGTAAAATACAATAGAACAAAATAAAGCTCTATAACAAAGTAAGTGTCCAAAAGAAAAAAAAAAAAAATTACAATTTTCTACCTAGGTTTTTCATTGAAATGGGTTCCATAAATCTAGAATGAGTATTTAAAATAGAAAATATATATCTCTGTAGTAAGCAAGATAAATCACACTTTTGGTAAAGTAGTAAAAGACATAAGATATTGAAAATAGACTTCAGGAAAATTCTGACATAAGTGTCTCTATGCTTTTCCCTTCTTATTTGATCAACAAGAAAAAATCTCTCTGTTTCATGTCTGAAAACGAAATTAACCAGTCACAAAGTATTACTGACTAATAGCCTATTAGTTATTTGTTTGCATGCCTTAATATTCAAGGATATTCAGTGTACATTATCTTATAATCAACTTTATTTTCCATAAATCTAAATTTGCTGCTGCTGTTCCTCCATACATTGTCTATAAAGACATGCATTTGGCACTTCTACTTCTTTGGTAAAATTTATGTAGGGTGTATGGCAAAGAGAAAAAGTCAAAAAATAAAACAGTTGCTTGTCCTGCCTCAAGGAGTGGTATGGTAAGCTAGAAGCAAGAAGAAGATGCATCTGACTCAATCAATGCTTTTAGCATATCTGAACAAAATGTTATACCTATTAATAATTAAAGCTTCAGGCTTCTGATCTAAACCAGCAAGGTATTATTAATGAAGTTCACAAAACTGCATGAAAGAAGAATTTTAAAAAAAAACAACCAAATAACATCTTAACATTTTTAATATGAGCAGTTTTAAATCATTTTTACTCTGCAATCCTGACTTCTACAATAATTGTGCCCAAATAAATGTATAGCTAGGATACATATGGCCAGTTTACAAAGCCAGGAGCTTACTACACAGTAACTATATTCTACACTTCATCTTCAAAATTTAGGAAGCCAATAAACAGTATTTCCTTTCTACTGAATATATCAGTAGAAAAGTCAAAAAGTGTTTATTTCTCTCAAATGATGGATTGACAAAAAAAGAGAACTCTCTCTTTCGGTTTCCTTGTTGATGTTCTATGTGAGAAAAATAACTAAATTGATCAATAACTCATACCTATGAAGAGCAGAAATTAAGGCTTTGCATGTAATATTTCCATTGGTATTGCATCATCTCTGAGTTTGAGATACCACACTTCTAAAAGTATTTAAGCACTTTTTTGTATGTAGGTACTAAAAAGGGTGTCAAACCACTTGTATTGAGCTTTTTTAAACTCTCTAATAAGAAAGGAGAAATGTGTAAGTTCTTTGGCCAAATATGTATGAGTTCATACTGGCAGGCCCAACTGCTGCTTTTTCTGAGTGTTTAAATTATGATTTTATGTAATTACAAAGATGTGAAAGAGATAGTTTTAGCACTAAATGTGCACATGGTTCAACATCACCTGTGGTTTTAACTGGGTTATATTTAATGGTAGTATTAGGTGATACGGTTTCAGCCTAGGAGTGTTGAAGCTGAGGCACATTGAGACATCTCCACCAAACTGAATAGCTATTGGCCAAGGAAATCATGGATACACTGAATTGAAAGTGAAGAACTAGAGAGGTCAGCAGACATAAGTGTGAATGGATGTATTGAAGGATTAATATGCCTTTTTGCATTAAATTAAGGCCTCGGTTACACTGCAATTTCTGCAGTTTATATGGGCCCAAGAAATATACTTTATAAGCAAAATCAACAATTTGTTATTTGTCTATATGAAATATTAACATTCTCATTTTAGCACTGATTGAAAAAAAACCCCAACCAAACAAACCAAACCAATTTCCTATTACGGGAAAATTCTCCATAATAATGCAGTTACAATTGTTACACACATTTCCCAGTGTCTACCTTTTCTCTCTCGTGTTACATGTCAGGCTTACTCTTCCACTGCCTATTATTATTACCAGTTACAATCATACATCACGCAGTACCACAAAGCAAAATGAAAACAACACAATTTAGACAACAGTTACCGGGTCACTAGACCACTGCTGTTGCAGCTAAAAAAGTTAAAACCGAGCTCCAGGCAGGTCAAGCAAGACAAGCCCAGACTAAATAAGTCTGACAACTTTGTTCTTGCAGAGCTTGTACAAAGTCATCAACATGATAAATACTATGAATTGTATATAATTTTGATAACTCATAAAAGATTGAATATAAATGTGATAATCTTTTTTATTCAACTTTTCTCTTTTCCTTTTATTTTGCCGAACAATTACTATTAGTGTGATGTGCATCTACTATTCTCTACATTCAAGATTTTAATTCTCATCCTTTATGACAAAAGGCAGAAGAACATGTTTAGGGTTACCTTCATGCAGGGGTACATAATGAAACCCTTCATGGACAGAATAATAGAAAAAATACTATGCAAGTTCTAATATGGGAAGTCATTAAGAAGGCTTTCAAAGGTTAAAGTTTTGGGGCTTTTTGTTTTTGGGTTTTGTTTTTTTTTTGTCTGGTTGCTTACCTTGCAGTGCTATATTGTGTAGCTATCCAAAGCAGTTCCAAAGGCACCTTACATAGCACTGTGCATGGCATAGAAAATAAGCTTCAAATAATAATTCAAATCCTGAAACCAGTGTGAGCATGGTCCTGGGTCCAGACTAATTCAAGCAAGGATGTTCAGCTCAAGCTTATTACCTGGGATAGTGACTAATTTGCCTTCAGTTTCAGAGTTAGCTGGGTGAGTTTAGACTTCAGCTTTTAGGTATTTCTGAGCTTTCTCTGTGGATAGGAGCTTTCCTGGATATAAGCCAAAGTTTCTAAAATTTGTAAACCCTCTGTGTTCAATGATATGTATCAAAACTCCAGTCATTGCTTCTGTGGTATACTATGATCTGACGACATTTTACATCTCTCAGTAAAAAAGGATTTAGCATGGGTTTTTCATCTAGCTAACCAGTGAAAAAATGACAAGTGGGATGTAGGGAGAGTGTGCTGATGGATTAGCTATCTTTTAATTGATATTTTAAGCTGTGTTTGCTTTTCTTCTTTCTGACTTCTTTTCCTGCTGTTATTTGTTGTTCTGGATTTATAATAGACCCTTAGTTATATGCAGACTTAACTAAGCACTTGTTGAATTAAAATATAAATTATGTTAATACATTGAATATATCCAGTTTTACCCTAAATCAGCTAACCTTGCATGACTTTTTGACACATTTACCTTTACAGTATTTAAAGCATATTGTATCTATTCTTCATTTTACACTACAAATAAAGTAAGCTGAAATAAAGCCTCCATGAATGTACGTTTTATTTATTGGCAATGGGCAATGTACTTAATAGGGGGAAATTTGAATTTGGCTTGAATTTTATTTAAATGAGGGCTAATTTCTAGAATATTGCTTTAACTATGTTAACACAATTTATACAGCTAGAACAATCAACCTTAAAAGCAAAACATTTTCTGTAGATCCAATGTTCAGAAATCTAAACAGACTGCTATTTCAGAGCAGAAACTAGCACTATTTAGCAGAATGGCATTAAGATTATTTGTTCCATGGTATTTGAAAAATTGAGCAGAAAAATATGTGAGCTAATTATCTTATTCTATATCAATAACCTAGGCAAAAGCAAAGGAGGAAGCAAAGACATTCTGTCCCCTGTTAGCTGTTATCTCATTAAGGAACACGGTACCCAAATAGTTTACATACTGGCAGCATCTGCTTATTAAGAAAGCAGAAAGTGGTAAAACCACGCCTCTGACTCCCGGCTTCAAAACAGTAACCAAAACTGACATTAGGTGGGAGAATATGCTATCCCAGTCCTTCATTCAAAGATGAAAGATCCTCTGTTTTGGGATGCACTTTTCAAGAAGGCTTAAAACTGGGTGATCAAAGACAGTAGTAAATTATTCTAATAGCTCATCATTTCAGAATACTTTTTCTCTGTTGTTTTGACCTTACTGCTTTGGATTAAAAAATATTGCTGCTGTTTCTCACAGGCTCACATCATTATCTTCAGTTGGAAGTATCACTGACCACGAAAAGGGAGAATGTTGTGACCTTCACTCAATGTTACACAATGATCCTCAGTTTCTGAATTATCTCTTTTTTAATTCAGCACCTCCAGAACATGTCTTTCAGAACAGCAATGTTATTGAGTTAGTACACAGGTAGGAGAGATTTTATTACCCACACTGGTCTCATTTTATTTTGG
This sequence comes from Scopus umbretta, assembly GCA_013400535.1. Taxonomy (NCBI): domain Eukaryota; kingdom Metazoa; phylum Chordata; class Aves; order Pelecaniformes; family Scopidae; genus Scopus; species Scopus umbretta. The sequence continues at coordinate 25,330 of VZTL01076994.1, read as the reverse complement.
TTTCTCTTCATTAATTGCAAATATACAACAGAAACAGTTCTGCTCCATAGAAATGCACTAAACCTCCCACTGAGCACTATGATTTTATGTCATTTTGAAATTATAGCACTGTTACACATTTTTCTGTAATAGAATGTGGTACTCAAAGGCAAAGGAGAAATTGACTAACACTGTATGCAGGATCAAAAATAGAAATAAAATGCACGAAGAGGAAAAATACTGGAGATCTCTTCATATTATCAGGAAATGGTAGATTATTTACCCTATTGATTCACTTGCTGTCAAAGAAATCCCTACACATACTGTCTATTCATGATAGTTTAGAGAAGAGGAGGCTGAGGGCAGACCTTATTGCTCTCTACAACTTCCTGAAAGGAGGGTGTAGTGAGGAGGGTGTTGGCCTCTTTGCCCGAGCAACCAGCAATAGGACGAGGGGTAATGGCCTCAAGTTGCACCAGGGGCGGTTTAGATTGGAAGTTAGGAAAAATTTCTTTACTGAAAGAGTGGTGAGGTATTGGAACTGGCTGCCCAGGGAGGGGGTGGAGTTCCCATCCCTGGAGGGGTTCAAAAAATGTCTAGATGTGGTACTTCAAGACATGGTCTAGCAGGTATGGTGGGTTGGGGTTTTTGTTTGGTTTTTTTGTTTTGTTTTTTTGTTGTTTGTTTTGTAGGTTTGGGGTTGGGTTTTTGTTTGGTAGGGTTTTTTTAGGTTTGTTTGGGGTTTTTTTGTTTTTTTTTTTTTGGCGGTGGGAGGAGAGGAGGGGTTGATGGTTGGACTAGATGATCTCAGAGGTCTTTTCCAACCTTAACAATTCTATGATTCTATGATTCTATGATAGGAGGAGGTGAAGTGATTTTCACCAAGGAATACTCCTCTTTAAATACTACCCACACTTTACATAGATCAAAACTTTTCATGGTTCCAAAAGGAGGAAAGCCATTTTTCAGTTAAAATAAACTCACCATTTTCAATGACTGAACACAGTTACAACACAATGTGTCAAAGGACAGAGATCTTCCCATAAATTGCCTTCCAGTAAATAGCTTGACTGTGCTAGATTTCCAGCATCGTTTTTCAATGACACTGCATCGTAAGATCTGAAGTACAGGTGCTATATTATGGCCTATAGTATTAAAACTGATGTAGAGAAAAAAAACTATAAATCACAATATGTTTGAATATAGACTGATTTGAACAAATACTAATATTATATAAGATATATATTGTATTATATATACAGTATATATGCTATGAGGTGTTCATATATCATTATAAACAGCACATATAATTGATAATTACATGTTATATTATATGTGTATAAGTAGAGAGAGCACAACAAAATAGAACCTTCTCTTCAGAGCTCTGTGTGTTTAAAATGTTTCTATCAGGTATGACAGCAGTCCTTTACCACAGCATACCTGTTCTTGCATTTTTCTGACTTGTAAAGGTATCTCTTAGGCCTAAAATTTGACAGGAGTAAAAGAAGGTACATTACCCAGAGGAGAAACAAATCCCATTAAAACTGACTCTGATATTTTGCAGTTTTAAAATTAATGAAATTTAACATTCTTGTTAAAGAACAAAATTTTCATTTTGACAAACACCTAGAGAAACCTCTAAATTATCCTATTGGGGAAAAAAGGGAAGAAAAATAATTTCTTTACCATTGTTGGACAAAAAATACTTTGCAGCTATATAAGCTTTTAGTAAATTAAGATAAAGGATTCTAAATTGTTTCTTTGTGACTTTTTGATAACTGTATTCAATTACTCTCCATTCTTCCATTAATCAAACAAAAGGCATAAAAAAATTAGAAGACTCCATTTGGCATGCACAACTATCATTCTTTGAAACTCATAAAATGCTGTTTTAAACCCTGACTTTTTATGTAGCCCACTCTTTTCATTCTTCTTTTCTAATATATACCAAAAAGGATTTTTTCCTTAACTTTTCACACTTTGAATTTCTCAGTGTTTATTAAGCAATGGTTTCCCAAGGGATGTAAGAAGATTCTTGGAAGAAAAGAAACAAACTAAAAAACCAAAAAGCAACCCTATATAACTGTCTTCGTGCATACAAGAAAGTAAGTGTAAAGGGCAGAAACACTAAATGAACAGGTGAAGTATAGCTGGGTGCTATTACAGGTTCTAAGCTAAGCTAAGCATAATATCTGGCCATTCACAAAATTTCACAAAACTAAGACAGGTGAGGCAACACTTTGTGACCCCTAAAAAACTACGAGCTCATTGCCCTTCTAGGAGTTTTGCTGGCTAAGTTAGAGTCGAGCTGGCTGAGTCCAAGGCCAGGTCCTCTGATGGGAAGAGCAGTTCCGAAAAAAAGATAGAAGTGAGGGCCTGCCCCTTCTTTTTTGGGAAGTGCTGGTAAGCTGTGGCTGTACCACTGGGCCCCTCCGTGCTGCATTGCAGCTGTGCAGGCTGTTCCTGTGCTCTGTCTTGGACCTCCCCAGTGCTGGCCCTGGCTTGGTTTCCTTGGCTTGGCCTCAAATCTGCCTCTGCACTGCGGCCATGGTGGCTGATGGCCGGACTGCTTCTGATCCTGACCGCAGGCCAGGTGATACGGACTTGGCGTCCCACATCCCAGCTCCTTGTTGGTGCAGTCATTTCTTACACCTGCCTTATTATTGCGCCCTTCTCTTGTCTCACTTCCCTTGTGGAACAGCAAACCCTCACTGTTTTGGCATAGGCGAAAAGGAAATACTGAAAGGCTAAAAAAGACATAACAGGAGAAATCTAAAACTTATAAAAATAGCAAGCCATATTTTTAATTCCACCTTTCCACCTACTTCCCTGAGGGACTAAGCAATTTTGTAGGGCTCATGCACAGGACTATGACAAAATTAGACTGTATGATCCATATTGGCTTGAACAGAAGTCAGAGATAAAAGAGATCATAGGAATAGATTAAACACATCTTCCCATATGTCACTATTGAGAGGCTAAAGCAACGATGCCAGTCAGTGTGAAACAAGATAGTATCTCATATTATTTAACCATAGACAGGTAGTTCTAGCACAAGTAGACCAGGATGCCTACTCAACCTCAGAGTGTCCATCAACTTTATGGGTATCCTAAGGTTTGAAGGACACTTTCTTGTACCAAATATGAACACTGCTAAATATAAGGTACATTAATAATCCATAGCATGGTCACACCAGACAAAGGTGACAAAAAGAGAAGAAAAACCAGAAAGCAACATATCAACAAACATATGAAGCCATACAGAAAGACATACAAAAAAAAGTCATATTCTATATTTTGTCTTAGGATTATTTATTTTTATCATCACAAAACTAGGACTGCTGCTTCAAAGACAATAGCTTACCTTCACAGGTCAAACCCAGAAGCAAGACAGAATAAGAGAAAGTTAAAGGCAATGACTTTTCAGTGTATCTTGAGAGAGATGGTTTAAGAATCTAAGAACCAATCTACTGGATGACTTCTAAGTACAAAAATATCTGAAAGCTAAATGTAGGACAGGCAGCTAAAATACAGGAAAAGAAGCCCATGAATCTGGAACAGTTAAGACAACTTCCTGATTGAGTATTTTGAATAGCTATAATAAGATGAATAACTACCATTCAGCTAGTAGAGTTCTTATACTTCATGTTACAACCAAATCTTTCCCCTGTCCAGCTTAGATTATGCTGGAAAAGAAAGATAATATGAAAGACTACTGTGGAAAAGAAATCTCTGTGATGGTATATTGAGGAATTATTCCACANAAGTGCAGGACCCAGCACTTGGCCTTGTTGAACCTCATACAATTGGCCTTGGCCCATTGATCCAGCCTGCCGAGATCCCTCTGTAGAGACTTCCTAGCCTTAAGGACAGCGACACTTCCGCCGAATTTGGTGTCATCTGCAAAACGAAGCATGAACACTGTTCCCAAAGTCATACACACACAGAACAAGGGAGGGAGATGTAAAATAAAATCTTGCCTGAGCCTGATAACAGGAACAGATAACGGAAAATAAACAAACAAACAAAACCCAGCAAATTTTGCTGCAGGAAAGAAATTAAATCATACAGCAAAAAATCCCCAGATCTTAACAATGGTATTTTTATTCACTTTCCTGTGAGGCTTCGTGTGAGATGAGACCGAGGGAAAATATTTTAAATCCACCAAAAAAGAAAATAATTTCAAACTTCAATAGAAAAACCTCTCATTCAAAACCACTTGTTTGAAGTAATCGATGTGATGAAACTAAATGTGTCATATTCGTGCAACTCTATTAGAACGCCTTTACAAGGTTACAACCAGGAAGAAATACAAAGCAGTTCATAATTAACCTCTGTAACCATTTAAGTTTATGCTTGTTCAGAGAGTGTAGAAAAAAACATTTCAGTTTCTTTGTCAAGAAATGTACTCTTACCACATATGCAAGATCTAAACCCACTTTCTATTTCTCAGGCATTGAAAGAGGTTTATGCTGTATGTAGTTGTCTTTTACAGAGCTTAATCTTTGCCTTGATAGGACCTGGAGGGCACACCAGAGTTGGTTACATGGGTTTTATAATATGAGTCATCTTTGATCAGCACAAAGAGTTAGCTTGTGTTTCCTATCAATATTTATAGAATCATAGAATCATTTAGGTTGGAAATGACCTTTAAGAGGATCAAGTCATTTGTCACTGGATTTTAGCACACAGACAAGATAACCAGGTTATTCCAAGAAAATGATGAAAAATGTATTGTGTAACCATTGTAAATTTATGTATTTATATTGTTGTGGTCCCTGCATGAGCATTTTAACAGGATGAAGAATTCTGACAAAATAAATTTTAAGTCTGGTACTGTGAGGAAAATTTGAACTTTGATTCTCCTAGGTTTAGATTTAGGGTTTGTTTTGATACATGTACATGGTAAAATATACAGTTGGTTTAAAAATATGAAAATGGATTAATTACAGGTACAGAAATAAATGCTATGTTTCATGAATAGTTGGATTGAGTTTATACCAGAGACATTTGCAAGTCAAACTGACCTTAATAACTTTGTTTAGGTTTTTTCAAAGAAAAAGAAGAACTTTCCCAAATTTTGCTGCCTAGAGTTTATTATAAAGTGCTTATAATTTGCCTTATTACTGGATAAAGCATGTCTGGAAAGACTTTTTCTGAGATATGTACTATTATGCCAGTTCTCCAGGTCAAGGATGTGAGTTGTGACACAAAAGCTTTGTAGCTCTGTTAGCACAGTGCAACATTCACAAATCAGTTCCATACCTCTGAATCAAAACTAGCATTCCAGCTACCTTGGAGGGCAAACACAAAGAGTCTATACACATGTACATTCTAAAGCAGTTTAGAAGTCCAGTTCTGGAGTAAAATTCAGGCATTGCTTCAGTGCAATTCAAACATGTGGCATCTCCCAATTTTTCAAGATGCTAACTGCTTTCTGAGGCTCCGAGAAATCTGTTCAGAAATAATTCAGTGATGGTGCAACCCATCCTACTATTTGCTTATAACATTTAGAAAATTTTGTCTAAGGCTGAATCTTGACCAATCATTAAGATTTCAGGAATAATATTTAAGCAACAATGACCCTTACTCCAGTTTCTATAAACAATCAGGAGTTCTTCTGCACTTGCAGTCTCAGAGTTCTGACTTTTGGGAAAGAGATTGCTGAAATAAAAGGCAACAAGAATTTTGGATGTTAATATTACAGAAATTATTCATGTTTGACTTCAAAGCTGAACCATTATGTTCTGGGATAGCAACTCAACATTGAACTGTTGTGTTTTCTCAATTTTCTATGAACAGAACCATAAAATTGTTAAGGCTAACTTTTGATATAGATAAAGTAAACCCAGAAACAGTTGAATAGGTTTGTTTGGTTTCATAATATGTAGCAGAAGATATTGCTCAGTTCTTGTAAAGGGAGACTGCGTTATCTGACGGGGAGTGGTGAGGGGAGGTGGAGAGGTGTGGAATCTTACTTAGTTTCTTCCTCTGACTTGAACAGATACCTGTCACTACCTTCATAATGTGACTGCTGTAGCTAGTAGGCTAGTAACAATTCTGAATCAGGGTTCTTTCAAAATTGTTTCAACGCCTTACCATTAGATCAGAAAATTAGAGCTCAATGGCTCTAGCCTACTGGTTAGGGCATTGTCCCAGGAGGAAGGGAAGCAAAGCCTTTTCTCTGGCTCAAAAATGTTGTTAAATAAATATCTTTATGGCAACTGGAACAGCTTATGCAAGAAAAACAAAAGTATTACTCCAAAATAACATATATTCCAGGGACAGTTCTATCAAAGATGGGAAATATCAGTTTGATGAAAAGTAATAAAGTCAAAATGTAGTGCACATCGGTATCATCACTTGGGCTCTACAACACAAGGAGAGTATCACAGAGGCCTTAGCAAGTCTGATGAGCTGTGAGATTAAGTTATCATTATGCAAACTAATCTTTTTAACTGAAACATCATTAATAGGAGAGATTTGAAGTCATCTTTGTTCTTTTAAATTCTGTGAAAATAATCTGAGGCATCTTTACCTCTCTTCTTTATAACATTTTTTACTCATATATTTAAAACAAGGATCCATTACACAACAATAAAACAGCACTCCCTTTGGTTTTGTTTCCCCTATTGAATAGATTTTTGGTGTAGCATTTGGAGTTGTACATATCATATGATACATTTTGCCAACCTTTTTGTGTTCCAAGAGAAGGACCAACAGAGACTTTGTTAAGGAACTGTCAAAAAAGAAGTATGTGAACCGCAATATTGGTTTTTAGTCCTAACTTCTTGATTAATATTTCTCTTCTCTTTTGCCATGTTTCTCAGCATAAGTGCTCTACCTTGTGAAGAATGTGGACAGATACATTTAAGAAAAAACATTGCTGTCAGTCTATTTTCTTTAAATTATAATTTCTACCTGTTTTCTTTCTCTGTTGCAAACATGCTGTGAATCTTTGATGCCACTGCCACTGTATTGAAGGACTGAGCCTGCTCTTTTCTGCTTTATGATACCAAGGGTATAAAACATGAGAAGCAAGGGGCACATATTTTCTACAGGTATTGCATGTATATTGTTTCATGAGGTCTCAAATGCCCTGTTTCTTTTGGATGCAAAGTTGTTACTTTTCCTCAGCTAAGCAGTTACAGGTAATGGTGTGCAGCCCTTTGTCTATGGGGAATTATAAATAGCTATACAACCATTCAAGTCTTTATATTTAAGCTTTTATGACAGTATTTTTTTTCCCAGTTAAAACACTGTGAAATGGAATCTGACAAGGATATTTTTTTTCCTTTTTTTTAAAGACTGCAAGTTAAAAACCTTTAATAATGAATTTCTAAAATGTACATCTAAATAAAGAATGTATTTTATTTATAATTATTTGAAAAATATCATTCAAACTGGAGCTGATTACAATGTTACAGATCAGGTTACTCAACACTGTCCAGCCTAAGCCTCTCTTTCCTGTGCTCTGTAAATTTCACAAATGAATTTATGGATTTCTGCTTTAGACTGAATTTTAGTTGAGTTTAATTTTCAAAATTTAAGCCTTAGCAATGATGATTTAACCAACCATCATTTTAGAATAATATCATTGGAAAATATATCCTTTTTCTGATGTTAAAACCTATTTTTTCACATATATTTCTTATAAGTGCTTTAACTCTTCGATGTTATGCAGATTGACCCTTAGATCTGGAAAAGGAATTGTCCTCTAACTCTCCTGTAAAAGATGTTTTGGGGTTTTTTTCTATGTCATGAAGAGGCATTCATATTAGTCCATGTGCTAAACCTATGCATATTGCCATTGGTACAGCTTTTAAATATTAACAACTTTAATGATCTTTGAGTTCTCCGTGTATTAGTGTTTATAGAAACTTGATGACATTCTACCAGCATTAAGGTTGATCATCTTACTCTGCTAATCCAGGGGAACACATTAACTGCAGCAGCATTGTTTGCAAGGGGGAGTAGAGGCAGCTGAGGCTCATGAGGCATACTTGAATTCCAGCTGAGCTTTTATCAGTTAAAGAGCTTTCACCAAGAGTGAATGTGCCAATAACCTCTGTTGTACAGGCAAGAGAAATATAGAAGTTTTATCTGTTGAGGTAGAACAAGATAATGTGTAACTGCTTAACATACAGTTTAAATTGCATAATACACAACTACCTTAACAAATCTTTCATTCTGTCTATACAACAAATGAAATAGAAAAATGAAAGAGAAAATATAAGTTGTAACTCTATTGTCCCTTAAGCACAGCCTACGTATACTATTAGCCAGGACTACTAATAGACATGGAGAACACATTATCAACAATATGAAAAATTAGGACTAGCTTTTAATTTTCACCAAAACCCATTATTTTAATCTAATGTAAATATATTTTTGTGAGAAAGGAGTATTGTTTAAAAGTATATGGCATTAACAGTAGCAACACACCACTTGGTGAGATGTTGTTCCTACTTTTTGTGAGAGAAAGACACTATGCTTGTCCAATATACCTATAATTATCATGCTGTTATTGTTTTGCATTTAAAATGTGTCATGAGAAAGAGGATTAAAATCTTTACTGTTAGTTAGATCAGATTAGTCATTTCAGAAACACTCTAAGCAATAGAGATGCAAATAGACCAATAGGACTGCTGTACTTGTTTTTAATGTATATAATCTTTAACATGGAATGCAAAATAGTATATAGAGAACAGAGAATTCCAATGCCATAATCCAATTCCAGCTAACTGGACAGATTTGTCTCTTCTCCTTTTGCCAGGCATTTTTCCTTTTCAGCTTTAGTTACCTGGTGTGTAGCAGATGGACTCTTTTTATTAGTTGGTAGAGAACAGCATTTTAAACCTGAAGTGTTAATAAGCTTGCTGTTACAACAAACTGTGTCATGTTCTTTTAACATCTCTTTTTCTTTTACTTTCATCCAAAAGGTCTTGTCAGCTTTATTCTGATTTATCGTCAGTTTTCTGGTTTTTACATTTTTATGACATTAATTTCTTTACCAAGGAATCTTTCTTTCATATCTATACCCTCTGTGATTTCCAGATAAATGTACTGTCCAGAAAGCTTATCAGTGCTTATCCCATATTGAGTCATCAGGAGGCAGCAAAAACTCAAAGAGAGAAAAACTCCACTAAACAGAATTGCAGGCTGTAGGCAGCTTTTGCCAACAAAATGGGTGTTTGCTAAAATATCTACCAAAATGAAATGAAGCTATAGGAACAGGCAGCAAAGAAGCCAAAACAAGTCTACCATGCTCTCTTATTCTGACACTGACTGAAACAACTTAAATGACTCTTTAATAGGGAAAATGAAGGTTTTTAAGACCTTGTAGAAATATTTGTGTTGGTGTGTGTGAATGTTATATCTATATGAAAGCTTTTATATTACATGTAAATAAGGAAGTGATGTAAACACTAGTTTGTCTGTTAAACTGTGAAATAAAGATATTAATTACATTTTTCCTTTTGTAAAAAAAAAAAAAAAAAAAAAAATTCTATTCTGTGTTTACCTTGTTGCTAATTTTGACTAGCCAACCTGGCAAAGTCAATAGCTTAGCAAGAACGTAGCTAACTCACAAGTCACACCTGTACCACCTACAGCAGAGATCATATGTAAATTCCTCAAGAAGGGATAAAATCACAGGATGTGTAAAATTGAGCTCATGTGCCATCAACCCTTTATATCATAACCAGAAGAGTGTGAGGTGAGCTTTTACTCCTTTGAGGAAGTGGTGCCCTTTGCTTGGTTGCTGCATACTGTAAAAAAAACAACAACAACAAAAAAAAACAAAACTGGAAGGAGCCAGACAAAGTGGACAGCCCATAGGGATTTCAGTAGGAAACACCACTGGGGATCTTTGGAAATCCAGGGAACTTCCTAGACTTCTGACTGCATTAAATTATCCTGTGCTTATACACTGTTAGTTCACACTTCTTTACTTTTTTATATTGTAATGAAAACCATCGAAGAAAATATGCAGTCTGCTTTATTCCTTCTGTTCTTTATATATGCTTTATCATTTCCCCCAAAAAGTTAATCTTGAGTTCCCATGCCTTTAGTTGATAAGTGTCTGTGACACTTATCCTGAATAGTTCAGCATTTCATCAGTGAAGTTGTATAATCTCTAAAGCCTGAAGTAGCAATGTCTAATTATACATTTTAGGGAAGGGACTTAAGTGCATGGCAAAACAGGAAAAGGAACAGATTATTATCAGCAGGGATGATGGTTTCAATTGTTTTAAAGTTGCTCAGCAATGCCTTTAAATT
>VZTL01076994.1:0-15059 GCA_013400535.1 Scopus umbretta | reverse complement strand
TCAGCAATGCCTTTAAATTATTTTAAATTATTATTCAAATTTAAAATTATTCTTTCACTTGTACATACCTTTATCAAACAGAGACTGTTGGGGCTTCTTTTTCAGGTGTCTGCCTTGAATTTATTTATTCTTGTATAAATATTATTAAATTAAAATTATTATTGTTTATGCATCTCATTCACTTTTGAGAGATCCAGGAGAAAAATCCAGTTGTCCACACTAAAAAAATGAAGATGACCTTTTCCATGGAATACATTACCACCACCATACTTCAAAACTTGTATTTGTTGTGAAAGTGACCTTTGTGTCAAGGATGTGCATTTTGCCCTTCCAGCATCTACTAAAAATGGCCGAATGGGAGGCCTCTGGGAAACAATAATTCAAGGTGATAGACAGAAAAAGGTTTTAGCAAGTACATCCCAAATAAATGTCAAATTTAACATAACCTAAAAGACTTTGAAGTGTGCTATCCCTGTAGTACTGTCCACTTCAAGAGACCAATGAACATCCAGTTCTGGGTGCTGAACTGAGAGCTGGTCTTTCCTGCACAACCACCTACTCTTCTTGTACCAGGCCTTCCTGAGAAGAGAAGCCAGTTGCCTGGTTCAAATACAGAGGGAACAAGAGCTGGACTGAAAGGTAACTGTCAGAAAATTTGCAAGTACCAGAAGAGTTTGGCAAGAGAGAAAAAAATTGGTGTGGAAAAGAAAGACACTGAGATAGCTAGGGAAAATAATGGCAAACAGCATGCAGAGAGGTTGAGAATCATAAATGAGAGCTGGGGAGAGAAATGAGGGAAGAAGAGAGACTAGCAGATGGGAGGAATGAAGGAATAAGGAGATGGAAGGAGACTGAAGCTTTCTGGGCAGAGTCTGGGATTGAGAAATGACTGTTTAAAGACATAAAGGTGAGGAAATATGACATGACAACAGGTCTATAGCACAGAAGGAGCAAAGAGATTCAGAAGGGACTATTTGGTAAACGAATTAGGTTATGGTTAGTGAAACGTTTCTACACTGTGGTGGGTTGACCCCTGCCAGCAACTAAGCACCCAGCAACCCCTCACTCACTTCACCCCCTTCCTAGCAGGATAGGTGAGACTATTGGAAGAGCAAAAATGAGTCAAAAACTTGTGTGTTGAGACAAAGACAGTTTAACAGATGAAAGGGGAAAAAAAGAGAAAAGAAAACCTCCAAATGACGCAAAGGCATCACCTGCTACCTCCCAAGTACCTCCCACCACTCACTACCTTCCCCCCTTTGCAGACCAATGACCAGCCAGCCTCCTAGCAATGGCTATCTTGGAAAGACTACCCATTGTTTTCATTGCCAAACCTGACTTTATATGGCGTGGAACATCCCTTTGGTCAATTTGGGTCAGCTGTCCCACATGTGTCACCTCCCAGACTCTTGCCTACATCCAGCCTACTCGCTGAGGGGGTCACAATGACAAAAAATAAAAACCGGGACACTGTGTAAGCATTGCTCATCAATAGTCACAACTCTGGTGGGTTATCAATGCTGATCACAAATTTGGTCACAAATTTGAAACACAGCCCCATATGGGCTGTTCTGAACAAAATTAACATGCAATAGATACGATAAGATGAGGAGCAATGGAAGAATAAGAACTGAAACACTGAAAATTGTAAAAATTATTTTATAGCAAACCTGACTGAAATTCAGGGTAGTTCTGTTTTTATAACAACAGTGAAACAGGATGCAAACTCTGCCTTTCAAAAAGTCCCATCCTCTGTCATGAACAAGCCCATCTTACACATTAGGACTTCTGCCTTAGGACTAGACCAGAAATGACTATGATTGATTAATTTAACTGGAAAACAACAAAGAAAAGAATACAAAAATTGTATTTAAGTGCCTAAATGTTTTTGAACTTTCATAAGCTAAAATGATCCATTTTAGCTTAATCCATTCCATAGAAACAATGGAGTAATATCCAAGCAGGTGGTGTTGCTTCATGCTATATTTTTAGTTTTAACATAAGTCCTTGTCATTTGTGAGAAAGGAGTTTATTTTAGATTCGCTATTCTGTACTGCAGATGCATTTTCAGACTTCTGAAAACAAGGCCTGGTAGAAATGAGAAAGAAACATGACTTCTGAGTATGAGACAGGTTTCCCATGTGACTCCAAAAACATGAAGAAAAAGCTGATATGGCAATAAAAAGTAGCAACTTGAATAAAATAATATATGCCACATGAGGTGTCGGCTTAGAGAAACCATACTGTTTTGCTCTTGTTAATTTGATAATTCACTGACTTTATAGTGCCTCTAGCAGAGACATCGAGCATCAGAGTTCAGTTCAAAAGCATTAAACTACGGAAGATATGCATACATTTTTCATACATCTCTTTTGCTTATGCAGGAGAACTTCTTTCATGTTAGGAGCCTGAAGCAGAAAATATTGTGACAGTGAGGGGGCAGAAATCAAATAAATGGTTGCATTAGCAGAACAATATGGACTTTGAGATATAATTGTTTCCTGTTAGATTAAAACTTTTTAGAATTAAACATTTTTGATCACCATCATGCATATTAAACCTTACATTCCTTTGATATATGACAAAGCGATCTTGTCAATCTTACCTGAGTTCAGATGGCTTGTATGATAGAAGCATACATACAAGCCGGAGCACCACAGTTACAGTCCCTTCTCTTTCAAGTGTGCTGACATATAACAAAACTTAGCCAGGTATTTTTGGATTTTTCTGGATAGTTCTTTCTGTTTATATTTTTAAAATTATGTAGCTGAGTAACCATTTTTTTGTTTTTTAAAGAACAACCTGTTCTATCAGTTTCTATCAATTTCAGTGGAAGGACACAGCATGTTGAATAAACCCCTCCCCCTAAATCAGCAACTAGTCTTTTCCTTCCAAGTGTAACCCAATGTATATATTTCCATTTTAGTTCCTCCTCAGGTTTTTTGATCCCATTCCAAAAATATTTCAAACTCTTCAATGCACATTATTGAGGAAATTGATACATTGCTCAAATGCTGTGTAAAGTTTTACTTCCCGTTTTCCAAGTGAAGAAGAAGTAGTGGACTCAAACTGGTCTGAAGCTGATAAACTAGCTGCCACCTAACAAAACTCCCTTATTCCAAACATATCTGACATTGGCACTTTACAGTTCTGCTCAGAAGAGCTGCAAGAATAGATATGTTCCAGTGTGACAGGTTAACAACTGACAGTGAGATGTTGTGCCAACACAGTTGAAATTATTTTTCAAAGTGTTTCACAAGGTGAAGAACAAATTCTGAAGAAGAAAAATAGTCCAAGACCTTCTATCAAATTCTGAAGGTATTCTCCCACAACCTGGATTTAGAAAAGCAGGATCTGAATGTATATTCAACATACATGAGCTATGCAGCTAGTCTTAAACTTTTAAAACTGTAATGTTAGCCCCTGTGGAAAGTGGAAATATCCTTGCAGGAGGTGGGAAGTCTCTGACTCTTCCAAAGGACTTGACAGCAAGGGTATCTCTATTCTGTAGCACACCTTCACTGCATAGACCAGTGTCATACTTCTTTCTTTAATTAAAATTGTTTTAATTTTTTTTATGTTCCAGAAGCCTGAATTCACCCACCCACAAGTTCTGAATGCCTTCATAATTTACATACATTATTTGAATCTAGAGAGACTTCATATTGCTGACCTATTTACTGCCCACATCTATATTTTTAACAGAGCTGTGCACAGGAGTTAAGCCAAAGAAGCTATATAAACGTATTAAGCTTTATATTTAAATTTCATATGAATAGTTAATTTATACAGAATTGTAATTGCTAAAAGCAGGTTGCTTATTCTTAAGTCTTTGAATTTGAAAATAACAGAATTCAATATCAATCTAGTCTACAGTATGAACACTCACTTTGGATAATCAGTAATGTTCTATAATTGTATATGAAAATTATTTAATGGCAGTTTCAGCTTCCTAGCTGGATAACAATTCATTTTAACCATCCATAATTCAATCAGATTACATTTTGTTTTACATATTTTAATAGATGCTTTCTTCTGGTTATTTTACAAATTATATATGCAAATGATATATTAAATAATTGATGAAGCACCTTGTTTTGCTTGTAGCTACAAGTGATGCTTTTCTTTACAAATATATTTAGACAGTAGTTCTCTTCACAGCAAGATTTTTGCATAGTATTTTAAAAGATATTTAAACTCCTGCCGTGATGAAGGCTTATTTAGAAACACCAAGTATAATTTACTAACCTGATTTAGGAAGCAATTTATACAATCTAGTAAAACAGCACTGCAGAATTTCATTGCATAGGGAGAATCATCTTCTCTGAAGAGCCTAAATTCTTTAACACTTGGGCAACTCTGTATTATTACATTCTATGATAGAACAAAGTATACCAGGGTAATTATCCTTTCTGTTTTATTAAAGCTTTATAAAACTGTTAGAGGTTAATGCTGCAGTTATTTTTTCCTACTGTCCAATTTCATCCTATAATACTCAGTAAAAGGGGAAACAGAGTCATTAATCTCTTATCAGACACATGGTAAATGGTGTAATGGAATACTATGTGTTATGTATTTATCTATAATTATGTATGTATGTATATATATATATGTGTGTGTGTGTGTGTGTGTATAATGCATATAACAAGGATACTTTTAATATTAAAGATTCTAGGATCCATCCCTTAACATAAAAGTGCCACTGTTTTAAGTACTGCTTCCTTCTTTTTTCTTTAACTCACTATTTAACATAAGCTTAGTATTTCTGTAAAAAGGCTTTTTGAAATAAAATTGAATATTTGCAGACATGCTAGGCCCCCAGAATTTTAGTTATTTAAGCATTGTTTCCTAACCTTGTAATACATCAATACGTTATAACTAATCTTTTCTCTCATTTGCAGAGATGCACAGTATAAATGCAAACTTGAAAAATGCTTTCCTTTTCAAGCTATGGGATTTGAAGGAATGAAAAATAGATTTAAGACTGAAAAGGCTGGAGAGTTTATGATACTGTGTAGGCACTTAGGAAGTTTCTAATTGGGCACTTACAAATGAGAATCTTTTCAGTGCCTGTAAATTAATGTGATACAATATAACACACAAGCACTGAGTAACTTCCACTGAGAACACCAAGATCTTCAGAGAGAATTCCTATAGAAACTAATGGGAAAGAGGTGCCTCCATACTGATCTTAGCACACAGCAGTCTTCTGGTTTGGCTTCCTCTGATGAATCTCAATCTTAAATGTAGGTTTTTCAAACCTTTTTCTTGGTAAAGAAGTTTTAGGCAAACGCCTCTGCTTTCCTTATGAAAGAAGTGGTGTATCTGCCACTAAAGACAGAAGATGCTGAATAGATAGATGCTCAACAAAGGTCAGAAAGGAGCCTGGATGAATCCTGTCACTTCATCCTTGCATTGAACTCTATGAAAAGCCCAGAAAACAGATGTTTTTAAAAGACAGTGGTATTTTTAAAAAGAAATCCTAAGATCCACAATTAGAAATTGCTCTTTTTAAAGGACACAAAGCCGATAATACTATAAAACACATGCTGGTGTATTTCCTTCCCCAAAAAATTAGTAAAGTAGGTCTCCTGATGTGCTGTCCTTTACTTGTTCCTTTGCTTTTTTTGGAAGCAACAGCAAACTGATCATGTGTGTCAGAAAAGGGCAAACAGCCCCCCTAAGTCTTGTTGAAAAAGTTTACAAAAGTTACTGTGTGCCCTAGAATAAAAAGCAAGCCTAAAAGCTGACAGAATTTTGACAGTTGCTTTACTTGTTTTAGCTGACAGTGAGACCAGTCAAGGAGATAGATTTATGTTACATTTGTTTCTCCAGTGCTTTTAAATTCATGCTTGCTTGAAGGGGCACAGGCCTGAGGAATTTCAGCAGACAAAATCTGCTTGCCAGCAGGATAATTTTCTTTTTTTAATTTCTAATTTCTATTTTGTTCTTAGTGTTCATAATTAGTTAATATCTTTTATTTTTAAATATAGTTTCATGTTATACTTAATATTCACAGCGAAGAACAGACTGCATATTGAGGACTTTTAAGCACACAAGATCCAAAGCATAGGATCCTTTGATACACAACTGCCTATAATTACTTGGGTGGTTTGTTTCCCATCAAGTTTATTGGTGATCAGTCCCATCACCAATGCAAAATCTCTTAAATTAATTAAGAATAAGCAGTAGATGTTATATTGTATTAATTTAAACTTATGTAAGATTAGAGTATAACTTTAGAGAGTGAGATAGCTTTGGTGTTGTTTTATCTGTTTGTTTGTTTTAAATTGGAGACTGAAAACTGTCAGAACAATGAACATTTCACAGTATTTCTTGATTATGATTTGACCCCGATACACCATGCGATGGCCTATGAAAATTCAAATTCAATATGAAATGGGGTTTTAACCTGTGAAGATTCCATACAATGCAAATACAAAAAAAATGCTTAGAATTTTTGGTGGAAATTATTCCATTACATGTGCATTTTAAAAACAATAATATGGAATTGTTATACAGTTTTTCATTCTTCCTAAAATAATTTGAGAAAAATATCCTAAAAATGATTTAAACAATAAAATCTTTTTTTGAAACAATGAAGATAATTTAAATATTAGACCTAATAATAAGAATTTTATATTTATATCATGAAAAGCTATAAACTGCATTACAAAAAGGTAGTAATTATCAATGGTTTTATCTTTTATAACTGTAACTTGAGATGACCTTCAGTGGTTTTATAATTTTGTTAAGTTGATTGCACATTGGTTTGCAATTGATTTCTAAGTATTGATCTTTTCAAAATATAAAATTTCTTAAATAAATCATTATTTACTGAGAAATAAGAACAAACCAGTCAGAAAATTGTGCTATGAAGTGCAACTATTTAGTCTAATAGTTTCTTAGGGAAATGCTCTTTCATTAAATGAAGAGAAAACCTTTTAGTAATCATCATTTTGCCTCTATTAAAGTAAATTTCTCAGTAGCCAACTATCAAGAAGATGAAATTCCTAATTTATTTAAAGCACAAGGAATATATTGGTAAGCAACAAAATTCCATCCTAAATTTTTGCTATGAATGTATTTTTAACTTTACATTACAATGTACTAAGACATTTTTTCAGTTACCCAATAACAAAATAAATAATCACTGCTGTCATTGTTTCTTTCTTACACAGAATTAGCAATGTAGTCCTGTTTTGGTATTAGTCACTATAGTTTCAACAGCATGTGCCATTAATTCACCTTATATGCTGCAACCAGTCAATACGTAGTCTGTAAACTCATTTGTTCTTTGGCTTTATATGGTAAAAATCATTGTCTTAAAATAGCTCCTTTTATCATCTTCAACGTGAAGAACTGTCTGGATAAACTCTGTAGCTAAGCTTTCAGAGGATGTATTAATCTTACTCACACTAAAATCATGCTCATCAAACCAGTTAACATGTGTTTTTCTGATATTCTGAAATATATTTTCAAATAATACTACAGAAGCCTGAAATTGCTTTTGCAAAGTTTAAGAGGTTTTTACTCAGTGTACACCTACAGATCTCTTACTTTGTAAAACATGGTTGTTCACACGCTAAACACTTTGCAAAGGTTAAGTCACTCAATATTCAGTAATTATTATGAACTGTTAACATGGTGCAATATGAATGACTTTTTTTTTAAAGAATCACTCAGACTTCATCTATTAATCTTTGTTGCTATTCCAGAAAGTGGACTTTCCCTGCAGTTTGTTATGTTGTGTCGTTAGTGGACCACTATCCACGCTACATTTTGACAAGAGCAAACTCTGGAAATCAGTTCTCCCAGACACTTCATTCTCGCTGCTGTCTTCCCCTCCTAGCCTTATTGCACTGACAGATTTGCATGCACCACATAAATCTTATAAGCATTTCTGGGTTTCACCTTATATGATAGCTCTCACCTCACTGAGCTTCCTTGGCATTTACCATGAGCTTGCTGCATTCCTGTGCTTTGTCCTCCTGCTGGTGAGGAGGCCTGGAGGTGAGAGGCTGCCCAGTGACTGCAGCACTTGAGCTGGGAACATTAGGGGCTGCTAGGGCTGTCTGCTCTCCTAACCCTGCTCTGTCCCTGGGCTGGTGTGGGCTGCACAGGGCCCAAAGATTCACAGAGGTGCCAAGCAGCAAGTCTTCAGTTATGGCCCTGCCTTCCCAATATTCTGTGAATGGATGTCCTGAAGAGATCAAGACCTGTGCTCACTCGTTATCCCGCACACATGGAATGACCAGGAGTAACTGCCTGGTACGTATCAGAGGCTAGACTTGAAAAGATAAATTACAGGAGTCTCCTACTTGCCTAGAAAATGAGCCTTTTATAAGGATTGTGGCTGCCTAATAATGGTCTGTCATCATGGGGCACTTCATTACAGCTCTTCTCTTGGATGTACAGGATGCTCCCTGTACAGTCTCTCTATTATAAAGGTAATGCCCAGTTGTTTGTAATAATCACCCTCTGACATAGCTGCTGGACAGGAATATTGCCATGAAAACATATTCATACAAGAGCTAGCAATCAAAATTATATTTTTATCTAATCAGTTACAGTGCAAACTATAGTCATAGTAGTTTTAGAAAAAACCCACAGCCATTAGGGTCACAGAGTCTGCAGGCTTATTCCATGTTAGAATGAAAGTGAGTGACGATAGCAAGATGGATCAAGTAAAATTCCTTTGGGAATATACCATATATATCAGAATGACCAAGTAAGGGAATAAAAGTGAGTAGACTGAGCCTGCAACTGAACAGATGGACACCAAAACAGATGTAACTGGATTTGCTTCCTCTGAGCAGATTCATAAACTAAAAGTCTCTCCTTGCTTTTCTGAGAGACCAGCTTCAGACAACCAAGGGGAAATATGCTTAGTGTTGGATTTGGCCAGCATTGGTGTCAGCTCAAACACTAATGATGGTGAAATGTGAAACAGTAACCATCAGAACTGACTATCCATTTACTTTCTCCCAGTCTGCTGTTCCAAAACTTTGCCAAGTGCTCTACGTTAGCCCCCTGTAGGCCAGCTCACACTTTGGTTGAACCAGGACCATATTTTAGTTATATTCTCTTTCCCACCCTTTTCCAATTTCCTTGCATAAATTAAGTATGAGTGAACTGCATGTGGCCCACTGCTAAAGGGTACTAGCTTGCAGGTGTATTCTGGCAACCAACTAACTTCATATGGTTCCTTCAGGTATAGTGAATAATGAAGAAAAAAAAAAAAGGCAAAAAAACTCTTCTTTCTCTGGAGAGTGACACAATATATAATGATTTTTTTTTCCCATAGGAAATCTACCAAGGCACCTATATCTCAAAGCCATGTTTTGTTACTTGACTCTTTATAAAGGATGGCAGACCATTTGAAAGAAAGCATCCAGGAACCCAGGCAGGTCCAGGAGGAAAGGAGTAAGATATGACTGTACATGACTGAAATATTGTTTTGCATTCCACAAGGAATTATTAATACATTGGTAATGTTTTCTGCCTAAATCCTAACAGAGTTGTGCCACTGTGAAATGCTTTCTGCAGCTGCTCTCAGGTTGTGCTTGGAAGGAAGAGTTGTGGGAAACCTGCAGATCGTGAGTTTCACAGGGCATCCACTCACAGCATTTGCCATGCTGGTGTTTGCATTCCATCTACCCCACATAAACCAAAACACAAAAGTAAGCTTTCTGTTTTATATATAGAGTGAATGTTAAAACGATCTAACATATAAAAATGGGGAGAGGTGTAAATCTAATTTACTTTTTTGGAGACTTGTTAATTGGCATCAAATGGTAATAGCCATTCTTATCAGTCCTCAGAAGTTGAATTCCCAATTACTTTTTCCATCTACATAATTACTAGCAAGAAAAATCATTAAATACTAAAAGGTTATGTCAGAAAGAGCAGCAAAATTCATTTGAATCCAACTGTTTGTATTTTAATATTATCATTTTTATAAATTTCATATATGTGAAAATAATGGTAATAATAACAATGCACTTCTTAAATTTGTGTTAAAAGTCAGACATGATAATAAAGCTTCACAAGTCAAAACACAAAGAAAAAAAAAAAGACAAAAGACATTACATTTGAAGTAAACAGCAGACTACCTTATAAGAATTTCTTCTATAACCTGTCTTACTTCCACTTTCTGTAATTAAATGTGGTGTCTGACAGCATGTGCTCTGAGAGTGTAAGCAGAGATCACACAGCTCCCAGAAGTAACTTATAAATAATGAAATAGTCACCCATTCAGATACAAACACCAAAGAGATGGATCAGCTTTTTCTGCTACATCTTGCATAAAAAGTTCCTTTTGAATGCCACACCATCAATGTGCAATATTTAAAGCAGAAAATTGTCATACCTCTTTTGTTCCAGTGAGCATAGCAAAACACTCACTTTGCATTAAACAATGCACTGCAGAAACACAGAGACCAAATCATATCCCCCAGACATTAGCCTTCAAGACACTCATTCTCTCTGTACTTGCAGAACACACAATGAGGCAAACATAGCCCAGGTTTCACTCCACTGAGTTCAGTGTATTACATGAAGAATTAATTTATTCAAATACATCTTAGTCATTATACAAGCACTTTTAATGAGTTGTGGGTGAACACTGTCTTACCCTCTGGCTTTTTTGGGGGCTAAGGGACTCTCTGTTTTCCAAAATATAAAATTATCTTCTTATTTTTCTTGGTTCAAGACTGGCCTGGTTAATAGAGAAAGAGCTCTCAGGATACTACCCAGATAGCCAGTTGTTCAGGGAAAGTGATGCTAAAAAAATATAACAGCCTCATAATCCCATAGATAACACCTTGATTTTACCCTGACACTATATATGGGGAAAAAAGTGTAGAGGGACTAAACAGATGTAATTCCAGAGTGCACTAAGCATGCAATGAAGGGAAGGAGATGCTGTGATCTCTATCTTCTTGAGAACCTGGGCATTACAGTAGTTCTTAACCCCTGCTGTGCTATATCACAGAACTGGAAAGAGGCAGTCACCAGGACACAGTGTGGCAAGGAGGGGGAAGAATTAAAGCTGTGATATTAACTGAGAGGAAGGAAAAAATATCAGAAAGTATGAATTTAGATCCAGAAAATGCTAAGACACCTTCACTGCCCCCAGTATTGAATTGATAGTCTATATGGCACTGTTCTGCCTCGATTTGCTAACTTGCCTTGCATCTCTGAATTCTACATATCCTGATATATAAAAATATCCTGATATATAATTTTTATTTCTACATTCTCATATTTTTCAGACATTATAACTCCATATTCTTCCTACACCCTCAGTATTACCAGCAGAATGATAATTCAGTGACAACTGAAAGCATAATAACCATTTTATGATCATAGCTTCCCAACACCTCTCTCTCTGACTTGTATGCTAAATAGGACTCTAGAAGATATACGCAGTCACTAAAGTTAATGGTATAAACAACTTACAGACAGAATTTTTGTGGTTACTGTCTTTGTTGGGCAACATCTTGACTCCTCTTGATTTCAGTTCAATTGCTTTTTTCACTGAGAAAACAAGCAAATAAAATAAGATAATTAATTATTAAACCTGTAGAAAGGACATATAGCAGCCAAATCATACATTACAGTAATACTAAATTAGAACAGGAATCCTACAAGTAGATTGAAATAACTGGTTTCTGTGATAATCCAAACACATTTTTACAGAAATATAACCATTCATCATGTTTCAGAAGATGTCCTTTTAAAACAGATATTATCAGGAGTTGCAGTATTTTCAATCATGTTTCCTTAGGGTCAAAGAAAACAAAAATCTGTCCTAATTACATGTATATTTTTCTTATGCTTGCTACTGCATATGGCAAAAGCTTAAACATTTAAAAAACTTATTTCTTACATAAAACGTACAGTACATTATATACACATATCTGAGGACCACAAGCTTTAAATGTGATATTCACATCTGCCGTTATTTGATTCACTCTTCAGTAGTAGACATGGTTTTAGTTGTTTCCTAAGGAGATTAAGGTTATAGGATCACAGTATGCTACATTATTTGGCTCACTTAACCCCTTTTGAATCTACAGGGCAATTTCAACTGAATTGGAAAGAGAAAGAGAGTAAGAACTCTCAAAGGGACAAAGTTTTGTGGGAGAGAACAGATGCATCAGAGGTTTAATATCTGTTTTCGCTGTTTAGCCAGCTGAATGGCTGATAAACTCCCAGCCCATCCTTACTAAGTAGTTAGGGCACCATAGGAGGGATCAGGAGCAAAGTAGGAAGAGACATGAGGAGAAACTAGTGCAGTTATGCATTAAGGAACACATGGGGTAGAATTTTAATTGCAATGGTGGGAGAAAGGGTAAAAATATAGTACACATTCACAGGAAATGTATTAGTTCTGCAGCTTGGGAACAACTCGATCAATTGAAAATAAATCAGATATAGAACATAATTGTGAAACAAGCCTGGACAATTCAAAACTCCTGTGCAAAAACCATTAGCAATAGCAAAATAGCTAGTGACTGACTTTGTGCATCAAAATGCTAATGATGACATCATTATGCGTGTCCATAACACAAAAAATTACAAAAACCAGTAATCCTTTCCTGATTCATATTAAATACTTCTTTTCCTAGAGCTTGCAGTGGTTAATAGTCTTAAAATGCAGACATTTATCCTAGATACAAATAGAAACAAAAAATCATCTAGAACATTTTTAAAATGGCAGTAATTTGTACCTTGTGCTATAAAAATATACAAGTAATACCACAGATTATTAGTTATACTTTTTGTCAATTTGTGGGATAAATTTTACGATGACTACACTCTAAGCTGATCTGTATGCAAAGAAGTGAAGTGGTAGGAACAGCAAGTTAACATGTCTTTTAATATTACATTAAAAATTGTGACTTCATTGTATCTGTTTCTATATTGGACTTTTGCTGCTTTTGCAACCTCAGAGTGAAGCAGGTTTTTCTTACGTTCTGAAATTGGGCAAGCACAGCGGAAACTACTTTTTGTGCTATGTACATTGAAAATGCAGATGAAAGATGATTGAAACAGAATTGTAGATGCATGGAATGAAATAGATTTGATAGCAGTGTGGTGTTTTCTTTTCTTCTAAGGCAGGAACATATTGTACAGAGACATCAATGCAGACAAAAAGGCTAATATCCCCAAGGGCTTCTGGAATGGTAAATCTCATGGGCATGGTTTTCTTAGGATTACTTTGTAGACTTAGGTACTAGAATTTGCATCAAGTGCCACCTTATGTTCTTTTTTCTTAGGCTGCATAAGCAATCTGTTAAAATTATTCCATATTTAATGGGAAATGAACAGCACAACTCTTATAATGAATATCTGGGACATTGTCTGGAGTTGTGGTCCCTCTGCAGCATGAATTTCACAATTTATTAATAACCGTGTCATGTAAAACATGTGAGCTGTTCTTGGAGGATTCAAAGCCCACATTGCTTACATTCATGAATGAGTGGCACAACTATTGATTTATATAGCGAACAGAGAAAAGAACTATACACTCCTCCTTCTCTTTGTCCTGTGACCCTATTTTAGAGTGAAAGTGGCAATCATCACTCAAATTCCTTGTGGGATTTCACTCTTGAAGGTATTTGTTAGACATACTTGAAGCACGCTTCTTGGGAATGGGGAAAAATGATACCCATCAGTTTTAGTTTGAAATACAGTGGACATAAATTGAAACAAGAGAGATTCTGACTTGATATATGAAAAACTTTTTCACTATTAGGACAATCAAGCATTGAAACAGGTCTTGCAGTTTCTACCCTTGGAGATTTTTCACATGTCAAGAAAAAGGCACTCTGTATCTCTCTGAAAGAACATTAGATAAGGGATTCACAATACTTAAGATCAGTCATCTAAAATGTATGTTTTATGAAGAGAAATAGCTACCTCAAGGGGGCAATTCATCCTCTTCTAAGATAGGCACAATGAATCATCCTCTAGAGATGCCTTTTCCTCTCCATAAAATATAACAGGAATACATACCATTTGTTCAAGCTAGATCCCTACATTTCAGACAGTAACATTAGGTGACACGAGCTTTTATGTCTAGAGAACTTTAACAGCCAAATGCAGGTATCTATGAGACACAGGGATCCATGAGGTTAAATGGGATATTTTGAGACATAAATACAAACTTCTGCCTCTATTATACTTGTGTGTACAAGTTTTCGCATGTGGCCTGCATAGTATTTTCTTCTGTTTATTTTTTTAAAGAATTAAGCAAGTATAGTCTTTAAAATACAAACTGTTCAACCTCTGAAAGAGAAATAGAGACCACTGAACAATGTGGTTTGAGTGAACCAGTTCAACCTCTTCTGCAACATAAAAGAAATACTCCAAATTGTACTTTTTGTAACCATTTAAATCCTATTTGAATACCTTTTCAGAGATGCTTCTTTTCTACTTCCTGATTGCTCTTTCATTAGCAAAGTTTGCCTTGTTTCAAAGATGATTTGCCATTTAATAGCACAAAAAAAAGGCATACGTTTATGTTAACAATGTCAGACATAAACAGCACTTTATACCTTTCCAGTAATTACTTTTTAAAATTTGCATAGCTTTCTGCTGTCTTCACTTAAATATTCAGTTAAGCTAACTGAATTAACTCACTTCCTTTTCTGTTAATCATAACTTCAAGACTCTTTTGGAGATGAGATACCAATTTAGGGAGGAGGGCAGAGCTGAGTACTGGAAGTCCAAAACAATCTTATCAGCCTGCTGGAAAGCACCAGTGGTATTCCTTAACTTTTTGCTACAGCTAAATTAAACTCAGACATGAAAGGAATATATGCCTGGCATTAACTGAATGGATCTTGAAAGTTGAAGTAAAATTTTCAAGTTGTAAATCTCCATTCAAATCTAGTCTGATTTTGATGAAGCTCTTAGTTCCCAATATATTTGAACCTGTGTGAAGAAAATACATTTTACCCCAAGCACAATTACCTTGCAGAAAAGATTATGACAATATAGCAGAAATAAAGTTTTAAGAAAGGACCAGAATCACAGAATCACAGAAT